>CM032231.1:6325000-6370000 GCA_019009955.1 Riptortus pedestris | reverse complement strand
CTGTCCTTCTCCCCTCCCTCTCTCTCCTCTCTCTCATCTCTCCTCTCCCTCTCTCTCTCTCTCTCTCTCTCTCTCTCTCACACATCTCTCTCTCTCTCTCTCACTCTCTCTCTCACACACACCTCTCTCTCTCTCACTCTCTCTCGCACACACACACATCTCTCTCTCTCACTCTCTCTCTCACACACACATCTCTCTCTCTCTCTCACACACACATCTCTCTCTCTCTCTCACACACACACTCTCTCTCTCGCACACACACACATCTCTCTCTCTCACTCTCTCTCTCACACACACATCTCTCCCTCCCTCCCTCTCTCCCTCACTCCCACCCTCCCTGTGTCGTGAAAACTATGGTATGTTGTTGGTAGGTTATAAGCATGGTTGTGAAAGGTTATAAGTATAGTTATAAAACAACTAGTGATGATTGTGAAGTAGTGCAGTTATAAACAAGTGCAGGTTATAAACAAGGAAGGTAATTATTATTATATTTAAATTTTAAAATATATTGATTATTTCCACCAATAATTCATTCACATTTCAATTTATTTTGTTAAAATAAATTCTTACAATGTTAAGAAACATTTAAAAGCTTTTAATTTCCAACTTCAAATTATTTTTTAATTTATACTTATTACTAATTAAGAAGGCAATTCACTTTCTTCACTCTATTGCAAAATGTTTCACTTTCTTTACTCATTTCAGTTTGTATTGTTACCATATTCAACGATTACAGAAAAATAATTTTATTCTACTAGAGGAACATATCTAAACATTGTTAGAATAAAAAGTTATCTATATCTAAGTTATTATAACATTATAATAGAATACGAAATTAAGAAAATCTAATTATCAGATTCGTAATTGCAATATCACTAGTTGTTTTATAACTATGCTTTTAACCTTTCACAACCATGCTCATAACCTACCAACAACATACCATAATCTTCACAACATCCTAATTTTGTTCATATTCTGGTTAGATCTGATCATGTATTACAGGATTACAGAAAACATTTAATATTACACTCGTGACGAAAGTAGAATTTACAACTCTCGTGAAATTACCACACTCGCTTCCCTCGTGTTGGTAAACTGTTCACTCAAGTTGTAAAATGATCTACTTTCGTCACTTGTATAATAAATAACTATTCTTCAGCCAGCACTATTTCTTCTCCATGTTGTGTTTTTAAGAGTAAATACTGTATAAGAATTGAGGGCTGTTATGTCCAAGAGGGAGTAGAAAAGAGATAATGGCCACCTTCTTGTCCCCCTTTTACAAGAATATTGTCTCACCATGGAATCGATTGTATCTATTCCTCCCTTAGTATCATTATAAAATAGATTTATGTCTGATTTTTTCTTAGGATTTTGGGGGTCAATATGAGGGTCTTGATGTTGAGTGGATAGAAGCAGTAAATTTCTAGTTGGTCTAGTTCGGGTTATATACGATTGAAGTGTTCAGGGGGTTTGTTTGATTTTGGATCAGTGTATAAAAATAGGGAAGAATAGAGCTCTCTTCCCTTGACATTTTTCAAAATGTCGGGAATTGTTTCCTTCCTTTGTAAAGTTCCTAGTAAGTCAAATTTTTATTGGTTAGTTATTTTTTTCTCAACTTAGAAATTTTTTTATTTCATTTTGTTGTTATGCCCTCATTCTAGGATGTTTTTCTGAGGAATACATAAAATATCAAAAATATCCCATTAAAATTGGGTGATAGGGAACAAAAACAAAAAGTTGTGGGCTCAAGGAGCCCCCCCCCCTTGGTACTTCTAGGGTTAATATTCATTTTTTTGGGGAATTAAAATACGAGGTTTAAGCAGAGCTTTAATATAATTCAGTTGTCGATTGCTCCCAATTTTTCACGCAAATAATTTTACTACTGTATATCTACATATGATATAAGTTATCTATGCGTGCATATTATATTCTGGAAGATCATTAGGATATTACTTAAAATTAAATACAAACGTCTAATTTTAAGTAATATTCGCATTCATATTAGTTACGAACATTCTAATTCTGCCCTTAATTTAAGAATTAAGAAATGCTGTATTTATTATTCAGAATTTATTGAATTCTGGGATTTATAGAATCTGGGATTTAAGTTGTTGGTAGTCTTAATGAGGTCACAACGAAACTTTTAAACCCTTTTTATTTATATTATGGAAGCTGTAGATAAGAAATTTCGAATCGTCTCGGCATTTAAGCCATTAAATGAAAGAGCACTCTCAAATTCGACTGATTGATTGGAAACTAGTGAGTGATCCCGAATTTCTTGAATTTCCTTCAGCTTGTCATGAAGATATAAAATTGCTACAGACAAATTGTTGGAGATATAAACACAAAGATCGTCCGCCATTGTTGTGACTAGTTGAAGGCTTACAATAACGTTGACGGAATTAATGGGCGAGGAGTTGCTTCACCAAGGATAATAATAACAAAGTTTATATAAACAATTAGGCGGCCATTTAATTACACACTGCTTTAGAATGTTTATTTAAAGTGGTCTGCATCCCTGTGAAAATTTAGCCAATAATTTACACTTAATTAATAGGTAAAAGGTTTCCAGGTCATTAGAGGTGCAAGTGGGGGGGGGGCTGCTCGATAAGTAGTACCCCCCCCCCAAACCGCTGATAAGCCTTATCAATTCCAACTTAAGCCTAAACCAGAACTTTATCAATGAACACCTTCTCAGCCAATAGTTACAATTTGATAAGGAAACAACTTGAACATCTATAAGTTATTAAAACTTAGCCCAATGAATGAACGCATCGTGAAGAAACTTTTTTGAATTATATTTGAATTTATTTTTTTTTTACCTTCCGATGGTAACAGGGGTGATGCGTTTATTTTTGTATGTTTTGTTGGTAGACGTGGTAGGGCAAACGTTAGTATTTTGATAATCTCACTTCGCGTTAGTACTGTTCGATTGAGAGTGTTGGCCTCCGTGTCAAAGCCTTTTTACTTGATTTATCACGTGCTTGGGGTGACTAGTAACCCCTGTTACCTTTCTCGGTTGCCGCCGAAAGTGGCATAAAGTGGATATCCTGCAGGAAGAAAGTGGTGAAGAAGATATCTACAGGATGAAAGTGGGGAAGAAGTTGTCCTAGAGGATGAAAGTGGTGAAGAAGATATCCTACAGGAAGAAAGTGGTGAAGAAGATATCCTACAGGAAGAAAGTGGTGAAGAAGATATCCTACAGGAAGAAAGTGGTGAAGAAGATATCCTAAAGGAAGAAAGTGGTGAAGAAGATATCCTACAGGAAGAAAGTGGTGAAGAAGATATCCTACAGGAAGAAAGTGGTGAAGAAGATATCCTACAGAAAGAAAGTGGTGAAGAAGATATCCTACAGGAAGAAAGTGGTGAAGAAGATATCCTACAGGAAGAAAGTGGGGAAGAAGATATCCTACAGAAAGAAAGTGGGGAAGAAGATATCCTACAGAAAGAAAGTGTGAATAAGATATCCTACAGAAAGAAAGTGGTGATGAAGATATCCTACAGAAAGAAAGTGATGTTGATGACATAATAGAAGGACACTCTTCAGAAGAGGAGGAAGAAACGTCATCGTCTTCTGACACTGTAAAAGGTAAAAATGGTCATGTATGGTCATTGAAACCACCTAAACCATCCAGAACACAATCCCGTAATATTGTAAAAACCCTATTCAAACATCACATCTGAACATGCCCTAAACTTATTTATTGACCCAACTATAGTTGAAAGAATTGCTCAATTTACAAACCTGGAAATATGTATTCGTGGTGAAAATTACATTGGTCAAAGGCATGTACATGATACAGATATAACTGAAATACGGGCTCTCTTTGGAATACTATATTTAGCTAGTTTGAGGAAAGATGGCCATTTGAACACAGAAGAAATGTCCTCAGGATCATCTGAGTTCAAACTTGTGATGTCTGAATACAGGTTCAAATTTCTGATTATTTGTTAGAGATTTGACGATAAGCGGTCTCGGGATAGGTCCGATACATTTTCACATATAAGAAGTAAAAACAAGGCAGATATCCCTCCTAGCATTCCACCCTATAAAAACAAAGCAATAATGTCTTCTCAGGTGTTTTGATGAAAAAACCACTAGTGTATCATTCACCCTCGAGAAAAACAAATTAGTTATTTTGTTATCCACAATGTACAATCAAAAATACATAAATGAAGCCACTAAAAAACCATAAATTATAGATTTCTATAATAGTACTGAAGGGGGAGTTGACACAGATAAAATCGTACATGCGATGAATATGACGTGGCCCTTTCGGATGCTTTATGGAATGCTTGATCAAGCAGGAATAAAAGCTTTAGTACTGTATAAGATTGACAACCCTCAGATAAACCTCAAAAGGATTTTTTTTTTTAAACACTTGGCTCATTAACTTTTCAAGCCTCACATGGAACGACGGCTAAGTACAAATTTGCTTCGTCAGCTTGCACACGATGTTTCAATATTTCTTGGGCGGAAAAAATCATTGAATGATTCCCATCAAAACTACAAAGGCAAGCGAGATGTCATATATGCACCCTAGACAATGACAAAAAAGTGAAAACTGCCTGCAGGAAATTTGGTAAACCTATGTGCAGCGAACTCGCAAGGAAGAGTGTAGCTGCTTCTTCATGCAGTGATTTTTCATTTTTCACTTGTCGATTGTATTAATAATAATTTAATATAAATGTAAATAAGTCATGATGTTAACATTAATCTCCTTTATTGATTAAGTAATCCCTTGGGGTGACTCGTCACCCCGTGTTAGCTTTCTAAGGTGTCAAAATAGAAGGTTAAATATATTATTTAGAAATTAAATTATATAAGTTTCATAAAAAAAATAATAAAAAAATTGGAAAAATGCAAGTTTATGGGAAATACGAACAGAAAAAGCAAATTATAGCAAACCAGTTTGTGAGTTCTCCATTTCTCCCGAAATGCAGGATCGTAGAGGAACAATTAAATGGCCTTGTCCTTTATAAGTGTTTTAATTTATGCAAAGTGCACTTTCAGTCAGCGCTCCATCATCAGTGACTGTTAAAAAACATATACGGGATAAAAACCAATAAAAAATAGTCGTAGTCATTGGCGGCTGGCGTATAGGCACTGTGGAACTGCAGCAACCCCAATTTCCACTTGATATTATCTATAACATTTAATATAATGAGCCTTTTTTCTTTAATTCTTTCTTTATACTTGTATAATATATAATCCTTCAGCTTAATGCAGTAACCATCCCCCAGTTTTTGAAAAAAGATACAAAAATCTTTGTAAGGAACTGTGAGCTTCACAGTTGGAGCGGTGAAGTGTTTGACTGTTGTCACACAGGAAGCTCCAGGCGAGGCTCCAAGAGAGAGAGAGCACTGTCGTTCCCGCAGTGCCGACCCTGGCGTGTTGGAGTTTCTGGAGCAGCACCCCAACTAATTTTAGCTACGAGCCACCACTGGTCTTAGTTGTAGTAAAAAAATAGAGTTTTTAATTTTATTGGTAGAATATTTTTTTTATTGGTTTTTATCTTTTATATGTTTTGTTTTTTATTGTTGTTGCTATGTTTGTTATTTAGTCTTAAGGTTTTTGTTAGTCAGCAGGCACTGACGATGAAGGGCTGACTCTGAAGGTGCACTTTGAATTAATTAAAACAATAGTATGTGGCAAAGCCTTTTTATTAATCCTGACCAAAGCGGATGTACTAAATGTGGAACTTTGAAATGAAAATTATCATACCTTATGAGTCGCAAATGCGCTCATGAAATGAAAAAAATACAAGAGCTCGACATTGAAATAAAAGTGGTATATGTTTAAAACATCAGGATTGCTTGAGATTGTCCCACCTTAAACACCAATATATTATTGGTTATTAAAAAATAAGGCTGGCATCTTTTACAGTCTTTAGTTCGTGTGGAGTAAAATATACATGCATCTTACCAAATTAAAAAATGCTGCATAATAGATCTTAAAGGAAACTGTGAATTGTAGAATGATCTTACATTAATTAAAGCTCAAATTCATTAGTAGTGGTTAATTAAAAGCTCAAATTTAATAGTCCTGATCATGTGAATGTCAATAGTAGAGATTAATTAAAGCTGAAATTCTTTATTACTTACTAAGTTAAGCTCAAATTCAATAATACTGATCAAGTTAGGCTTAAACTTGATAGTAGTGAGTTAGAGTCAAATTCAGTAGCAGTAATCATTCTTATGCTCAAATTGAGTAGCGAATTGAAACTAATTTGAATATAAATAATGTCCAAGTCCAGCTGTCTATCCTTCATGGGAAATCTCAACTGAGAATCAGATTCTTCAGACCCAACCTTTTTATTCATGCTTGTCCAGTCCTGTTCTGGGGATGGACTCACTATCTTAACTGGAATTAAAATATATTTTAAAAATGTTAGGTACAGTTTCAAAATTAAGTGACCTCTGCGATTTACTTATATTTGGAATAATTTATAAACCTTAAAACCTTTTGGTTTCTAATGGATTCACATTGAACAATAATACAGGATAAAATTACGTTGATGTAAATAAGGATAATTTCTTGTTAGAGGAAGGGAGGAAGTTATTAAATTTGGGAATGATCCATTCTGTTATATTAGGTTTCGACGGAGAACAAGACCTTATTAGATTTCAACCTGATTATATCATATTAGGATCTCAATGTATATGGCAGGATACTATTGTATTAGGATATGATGCAGATGCAACACAATTAAATATGAGTAGCATTCTATTTGTGTATAATAGAATTTTGCTAGGATACGATGGATCCTTATAACTTAAGAAAGGACAATGCTAGATTAAGAAAAAATAATTCGATTAAGATGAGGTCTATAAGATAAGAATATATTCTCATTGGTTATAATTTAATCTATTTGATAATGACAGGATTCCATTCGGGAACCCGAACTATCTTAATCAAGATTAAGATAGTTGTTAGGATAGAACTATCCAAAGATGACAGCCCAACAATTAATATGTTTGCTCCAAGGACAAGAAAGAAATTTATTGTAGTCATATGCATGCAACAGAGGAATGGCCCTTTACAAGGATTATAATATGCCGGAAGGGATAGGGATACATTAGTAGCCACAAGTTCTAATTTCATATGATTAATGAAATGGTAGCATTGGCAATGTGAACCAAAACTTACAATATCAATGCCCGATATTTTTGGAGCTATTTGAATATTGGGGTTGAATTTGTTCCACTTGATGTAGTCTGATTGATTTAATGCGTGTGTTCGTTGAAACCTGCATGTCCATAGTAAAACCATTATAAAATGTTTTAAAATATATAGGAGAAAGGTTGTTGGCCATACTCCAAGGGAAGGCTGCTGAAGGTGGCAGCCTTGTTTAAGGGCCTACCTGGCAAATGGAAAACTCTTGTAGATTGGTCAAAGGGACTTTCAAGTAGGCCGCTCCCCCCCCCCACCACTCTGATAAGATTAGAAGAAAAAAGGCTTCCTATCAGCTCTTGTGAAAAGCCTTTTCTATCGATGGTCATTCGGTATACATGTAAATAATTATAAATTGCAGATTGAAGGTGGAGGGAGGTTTAAACAGATAGAAACGAGAGGGATTCATGACGTTTTGCAAAACAAAAATAAGAACAAGTACAGAGGAAACATTAATTATACAAACGGAACTTCAGAAAATGTTTACAAAGACTCCGTTTTTCCATTCAGAGAGATATATTTTTCCTCGTTACTCCGGGGACTAACAAAGGTCGGTTTCCATGTCCTGGAGTTTTTTTATTTTCAACTCGACGTGAGAAAAATCAATTATTAGGTTCAGCAGCAGTTTTGGCTTTGACGTACAGCTGAAAAAATATATGAATCAAATAATTGGTGCAAATATATCAACATTTTTTTTTAATTATGAAGAAGTAGTTGCAATTGATCCCCGATCTAATTAGCCAAAGACTTCCTCTTGGTGCTTCATCTTGCCGATTCCATAACAACACAGACTGCCGATCTGGTAGCCAGAGACTTCCTATTGGTGCTTCATCTTCCCGATTCCTTAACAACACAGACTGCCGATCTGGTAGCCAGAGACTTCCTCTTGGGTCTTCATCTTCCCGATTCCTTAACAACACAGACTGCCGATCTGGTAGCCAGAGACTTCCTCTTGGGTCTTCATCTTCCCGATTCCTTAACAACACAGACTGCTGATCTGGTAGCCAGAGACTTCCTATTGGTGCTTCATCTTCCCGATTCCTTAACAACACAGACTGCCGATCTGGTAGCCAGAGACTTCCTATTGGTGCTTCATCTTTCCGATCCCTTGACAACACAGACTGCCGATCTGGTAGCCAGAGACTTCCTATTGGTGCTTCATCTTGCCGATCCCTTAACAACACAGACTGCCGATCTGGTAGCCAGAGACTTCCTCTTGGTGCTTCATCTTCCCGATTCCATAACAACACAGACTGCCGATCTGGTAGCCAGAGGCTTCCTCTTGGTGCTTCATCTTGCCGATTCCATAACAACACAGACTGCCGATCTGGTAGCCAGAGGCTTCCTCTTGGTGCTTCATCTTCCCGATTCCATAACAACACAGACTGCCGATCTGGTAGCCAGAGGCTTCCTCTTGGTGCTTCATCTTCCCGATTCCATAACAACACAGACTGCCGATCTGGTAGCCAGAGGCTTCCTCTTGGTGCTTCATCTTCCCGATTCCTTAACAACACAGACTGCCGATCTGGTAGCCAGAGACTTCCTCTTGGAGCTTCATCTTCCCCGATTCCTTAACAACACAGACTGCTGATCTGGTAGCCAGAGACTTCCTCTTGGTGCTTCATCTTGCCGATGCCTTAACAACACAGACTGAAGATCTGGTAGCCAGAGACTTCCTCTTGGGTCTTCATATTGCAGAGACCTTAACAACACAGACTGCCGATCTGGTAGCCAGAGACTTCCTCTTGGTGCTTCATCTTCCCGATTCCTTAACAACACAGACTGCCGATCTGGTAGCCAGAGACTTCCTCTTGGTGCTTCATCTTTCCGATCCCTTAACAACACAGACTGCCGATCTGGTAGCCAGAGACTTCCTCTTGGGTCTTCATCTTCCCGATTCCTTAACAACACAGACTGCTGATCTGGTAGCCAGAGACTTCCTATTGGTGCTTCATCTTCCCGATTCCTTAACAACACAGACTGCCGATCTGGTAGCCAGAGACTTCCTCTTGGGTCTTCATCTTCCCGATTCCTTAACAACACAGACTGCCGATCTGGTAGCCAGAGACTTCCTCTTGGGTCTTCATCTTCCCGATTCCTTAACAACACAGACTGCCGATCTGGTAGCCAGAGACTTCCTCTTGGTGCTTCATCTTTCCGATCCCTTAACAACACAGACTGCCGATCTGGTAGCCAGAGACTTCCTCTTGGTGCTTCATCTTTCCGATCCCTTAACAACACAGACTGCCGATCTGGTAGCCAGAGACTTCCTATTGGTGCTTCATCTTCCCGATTCCTTAACAACACAGACTGCCGATCTGGTAGCCAGAGACTTCCTCTTGGTGCTTCATCTTTCCGATCCCTTAACAACACAGACTGCCGATCTGGTAGCCAGAGACTTCCTCTTGGTGTTTCATCTTTCCGATCCCTTAACAACACAGACTGCCGATCTGGTAGCCCGAGACTACCTCTTGGTGCTTCATCTTCCCGATTCCATAACAACACAGACTGCCGATCTGGTAGCCAGAGACTTCCTATTGGTGCTTCATCTTCCCGATTCCTTAACTACACAGACTGCCGATCAGGTACCCATAGTCTTCCTATTGGTGCTTCATCTTCCCGATTCCTTAACAACACAGACTGCCGATCTGGTAGCCAGAGACTTCCTCTTTGGTCTTCATCTTCCCGATTCCTTAACAACACAGACTGCCGATCTGGTAGCCAGAGACTTCCTATTGGTGCTTCATCTTTCCGATCCCTTAACAACACAGACTGCCGATCTGGTAGCCAGAGACTTCCTATTGGTGCTTCATCTTGCCGATCCCTTAACAACACAGACTGCCGATCTGGTAGCCAGAGACTTTCTATTGGTGCTTCATCTTCCCGATCCCTTAACAACACAGACTGCCGATCTGGTAGCCAGAGACTTCCTATTGGTGCTTCATCTTGCCGATCCCTTAACAACACAGACTGCCGATCTGGTAGCCAGAGACTTCCTCTTGGTGCTTCATCTTTCCGATCCCTTAACAACACAGACTGCCGAACTGGTAGCCATAGAATTCCTCTTGGTGCTTCATCTTCCCGATTCCTTAACAACACAGACTGCCGATCTGGTAGCCAGAGACTTCCTCTTGGTGCTTCATCTTGCCGATTCCTTAACAACACAGACTGCCGATCTGGTAGCCAGAGACTTCCTCTTGGTGCTTCATCTTCCCGATCAATTAACAACACAGACTGCCGATCTGGTAGCCAGAGACTTTCTATTGGTGCTTCATCTTCCCGATCCCTTAACAACACAGACTGCCGATCTGGTAGCCAGAGACTTCCTATTGGTGCTTCATCTTCCCGATTCCTTAACAACACAAATATACACCGACGAACGCATAGAAGGAGACCGCGTGGTATGTGCATTATCGTGTTCTATGAAAACAGTTATTCCAATACTTGGACTAACATTACAGCTACTCATTATAAAAAGAGCCGGGAAATAGCAAGAGACCAATACATCTTACTCAAAAAATACACCTTATTACTCAAAACACATTCTACAGACGAATACACAAGAAATTATGTCTAGCCTATAATAGCCTATGGCGAGTTCACGACTAGAACCGAAATTAGCCGATTTCATCTCGTCCGTTATTCGGATATAAATATATTTATATTAAATTTGCAATATGATTGATTCTAAACAGTTATTCAAATCGATGCATATTAACGATATCTCGAATTTTCCAAATTCCTCCCCTCTAAACCCCCCCCCTCCCACTGGCCCAATTTCAGCAATTGACGAACTCGATCTTTATTTTTACATCAAACGACTAAATATATATATATATATATATATATATATATATATATATATATATATATATATATATATATATGTAAAATGGAACGGACTTCATTTTCGTCCTCTGGGGTAGGATCGATGGACATTGAAGAAAATGTTAGCA
Organism: Riptortus pedestris; assembly: GCA_019009955.1. Lineage (NCBI taxonomy): Eukaryota > Metazoa > Arthropoda > Insecta > Hemiptera > Alydidae > Riptortus > Riptortus pedestris. The sequence goes on along the minus strand of CM032231.1, from coordinate 6,358,870 downwards.
ACAATTTTGAAATTTTATAACTTTAACAACATAAGCTTTTAGTTCCATGCTGTTGACGACATATGAACGACTTAGGGTAGTTACCTATCAACTTTATTATTATTATTATTTATTATCGTCCATTTTTTGCAACTCAGGCTAATCGGGACGGGTTATCTACAGGTTACCAACCTTTTCTATCCGGGTTGGGATTTTAGGATGTTATTTAATGAATTTAGTCACAAAATAGTTAGTCGCCACTCTAGGTTTACCATGTGAGATAAAGGTCAACGCTTTAACTCGCATGGCTAACCTGAGCCCCCTATCAACTTTAGGCAAGTTCAACCCAATCACAATATTGAGCTCACTCATAAAAATAACAGGCTTAACAAAATATGAATAGATTTGTTGGCAAAAGAAATGTTTTATTAACACCAAATCATATTAAATATGTTTTAAAAAAGTCCGTCACACAGGGACTGCGTAAAATAAGCAGATGTCCCACATGAAGTTTTTACAATAGAGAAATTTCACAAGAGCCGAGCCAGTCAAAGAAACGGCCGAACTAGCTTTTGGCGGGAAAGTAACTCTCGTCCGTTAGGCTCCGAGATTAAATTAAAAACAATTCAATCTCAAAAAACAACAAGAACACAAAAGATGGACTTACCGTTAATGATAGCAGCGCTCTGAACACTTATTACACCAACACTAAATAGTACCACAGAATATCCATTATTTGTAAGACTTAATACTGCTGTGAATATTAAGTAAACAAATATAGGGCAAGTCAATTGGTAAGTACATTCGTGATAGCAAAAAGCCTGAGTTCTAAACAATATGGGTAGCCAGGTTTTCCCGGAAATAAAAGCAATTACGGAAATATATTTGAATATAAGTTATAAATTTTATTCATATAACTATTTATTGTATCCAGTACTGTAATTAATAATAGAACGTAACCTACAACGTAATACAGCTGGATTGTAAACAAACAGGTTAGCCAACCTTGTAGTGCAGTATCGATAGATAGACCGGAAAAACAAACAATTAAAGAAATATATCTGACAATAAAATATTAATTTTATTGGAAACTATTTATTATTGTTAGTGGAGTAATTTGAAATGAATAAAAATATTTAATATCTCAATCACTCAGATTTTTGTAGTCCAAGAAAAAAAGAGGGGGGAGGGGTCAACAGAACGTATTTGTTTGTACCTTGTAAAATAAAGCTTTGTTGAAAACAATATTTTGTATTTAACCTAATAATGAGGTGGTTCATTAGATATCAGCTTATTATTAATATGTCCCTAGTAGGAGTAGGGGTTTACTGAAAGCGGAACTCATTACAAAAAATACAAATATCTCGGTTAGTACTCATTATACAGAAAATATGTATAGAACAATATTTAAAGTAAATTTGATTTTCAATAAGATGGGTTCTATACAATTTTTCACTCCGACGTATAGTAACGGAGATATTTCGATTTTTCGAAAATCCTCCCCTCTAAACCCCCCCTCCCACTGGTCCGATTTCAGCCGTTAACGAACTTGATCTTTCTTTTTACATAAAACGACTAAACTTCGAGTTTCGTAACGATCAAACAAAAATTGCGACCGCTAGAGCGGTAACAGACAAATATATATATATATATATATATATATATATTATATATATTATAGATATATATATTATAGAGATTATATATATTATAGATATATATATATATATAATATATATATATATATATATATATATATATAGATATATAGATATACAGTTTTGAACGGACCTCATTTTCGTCGTCTACTAGGTAGGATTGATGGACATTAGAAGAAAAATGTCGAAAATTCCGTCATGAGTACAACCTCAATAGCTGATTTCCCTGAAGGGAAATCTGCTAAAAGTCATTTATTACTATAAATCAAGCAATAATATTACATTGTTAATTGTCCTAGAAATAATAATAAGTCAATAACCTATGATATTGCGTTATATTATTGAGATACTTTTATTCTTATACAACATTGTTAATTTAAATATTTAAGGTTTCGAATGTTATTCAGTACTTTTAAATATTAGAAAGATAAGTAAACAGCATATTTTTATGCTATTGTGTGAGTATAGAGGTTGAGTTTATTTAACATAATAATAAGAAGCTTTATTGTCATACTTTTCCAGGATAAAAGCCTCTCCCTTAGGAGGTATAATAAGGAGTCCATCCTAATTGTCATCCTTTTCCAGGATAAAAGCCTCTCCCTTAGGAGGTTTAATAAGGAGTCCATCCTAATTGTCATCCTTTTCCAGGATAAAAGCCTCTCCCTCAGGAGGTATAATAAGGAGTCCATCCTAATTGTCATCCTTTTCCAGGATAAAAGCCTCTCCCTTAGGAGGTTTAATAAGGAGTCCATCCTAATTGTCATCCTTTTCCAGGATAAAAGCCTCTCCCTTAGGAGGTTTAATAAGGAGTCCATCCTAATTGTCATCCTTTTCCAGGATAAAAGCCTCTCCCTTAGGAGGTTTAATAAGGAGTCCATCCTAATTGTCATCCTTTTCCAGGATAAAAGCCTCTCCCTTAGGAGGTTTAATAAGGAGTCCATCCTAATTGTCATCCTTTTCCAGGATAAAAGCCTCTCCCTTAGGAGGTATAATAAGGAGTCCATCCTAATTGTCATTGTTTTCCGATCGTCCTCTTCCACCATTCTCTATCTCTCGCCACTCTCCACCAATTGTTGCCAACGACTGCAGTAAGCTCGTCCCTCCATCTCAGGCACTGTCTTCCTCTATTCCTGACCATGTCCCTTGGGATCCATTCTGTGCAGACCTTCGCCCATCGCTTGTCATTCATTCTAGCCAGATGACCTGCCCAGCCCCACTTCAATCGGTGTGCTTCAACTCTGAGGTTCTTCACTGGCACTCTTTTTAAAATATCCCCATTCCTCTTCCTGTCCCTCTTTTTAACTCCTAGTATACTCCTGAGCATAGCCATCTGTGTCGAGTTCAGCTTGGAATCTGCTCTGGCTGTAAGCGCCCAGGTCTGGGCTCCGTAGAGTATGGAAGGATAAACACACATGCTCAGCACCTTGCTTTTCAACTTGTCACTGAGCGAGCCTCTGAAGATCTTCTTGAGTGACCAGTACTTAGACCATCCTATTTCGATTCTTCTCTGAAGCTCGTTTTCCATTCTTCCTTTAAAAGACACACACTGTCCGAGGTTGATGTATTCCTTTACGTACTCAAATTCCTTCCCTTTAATTACAACTGCTGGTTTTATTATTATTAAAAATTTAGTTATAATTATTTAACCACATCTGATGTACAATAATCATATGGGGGTGTATGAGGAGTATATGGGGTATATTTCAGTAAATAAATGATTTCGGATGCCCAATAATACTACACGTGGGAGGTTTTTATATTCCAATTTTTTTTTAAATTTCTGGGGAATAAAACATGATGTAATCGGAAGGAATAGAGTAAGTAGATAGAGTTTTTATGATGAAAATATTCCAAGTATGGAAGGTTGTAGCAGAGAGGAAATATGCGAAAACCTGGGCTACTTATGTATGTATTAAAGGAGGGTAAAGGCAGTATTTCATGTTCCTATTGACCCTTAGGGGCTTGGGACCTACCCACGCCTGCCCCTAAACCATCTGCCATTATATATATCTATGTATAAAAGCCCATTTTGTTTATGTACCTACGTCTCCAGTATTTTCATAAATTGCATTCAGATATATTCGGTCATTATATCGGGAAATATTCAACTAAATATAGCCTTCTTTCAACGCTAGGGGGATGAGAGTAGTTTGGGAGGCTACAGACCAATCATATTCCCATTGTTGAAGGGACGTTATAAAACACCTAACACAAATCTGATATATTATGGAGCATATCAAATAAAAAGAGCTGATGGCAGCTCTTAGAATTCTATTAAACTTATTTAATTATGGACATCGGATCAAAGTTGGTTTGCCCTGTAAAAAGTCAAAAATTATACTATGGCAAATAACAAAAGTAAAATCTATAAATAATCATTTCATCAAAGAACATAGCACTAAGTTCAACTATGTATAACTAGAAACAGCTGTAAATACTACATCAGGCTTACTCTGAGAATATAAAATTTATAGAATATAAATATATATATATATATATATATATATATATATATATATATATATATATATAAATCAACAACTACCCTCAAGGAGGGCACTACGACAACACTAGCAAAATTATTCAATCATTCAGCTTCTAATAACACTGGGAAACAAGAATTTTTTTTTTTTTGTCTCAGAAAGAAAAATATGTGATTCTGATAGTATTTTTTCTCCTGAATTCAAATATCAAAGTGGTTTTTCCCCACCACGCAAGGTTTCCGAGAGAAAGGCATTTGTAGTTTCAAACTCTTAATATTTTCTACGTTTACAACTACACAATATTCTAAGATTCTGACTCACCTAGAAAGTAAGAAATGACGATTTTCTCTTATATTTCGCCTGTGGAGCATCCCTCTTGATGGTCCAACAGTAATCGGCCAGCATATTAGGATTCCATTTGCCTTGCTATCTCTTCTCCATAGCTGAAATCTCCAGATGAAAGTTTTCTCCGTGCTCATCGCCAAGATTTTCGGGGAAGAAGTCTAGGTGCGAGTGCAGGAAGTGTGCTTTTAAGGACATATTACAACCCAAATTTTTATAAGATGTTATAAAATCGTTGACAATATCACGGTAATTTTCCGCCTTTCGGTTTCCCAAAAAACTGTGGGTAACATTTTTGAGTGCTTGCCAAGCTGCTTTCTCCAGTGGATTCAATAGTTCCTCAAACTTTTCATCCAGCATTAATGATCGTATTTGTGGACCTACAAATATTCCTTCTTTAATTTTCGCACCACTTATTTTAGGAAACTTAGTCATCTCCTGGGTAGGATCGATGGACATTTGAGGAAATTTTTCGAAAATCGCGTCATGACTAAGACCTCAATAGCTGATTTCCCTTGTGGGAAATCTCCTAAAAACACATAGACAAGAGGAAGAAATAGGCCAGCCAACCTCGTAGCGCTGAATAGATATATTTACTCTATACTGGAAAAATGAACAATTAAAGAAATATATCTGAATATAACATACTAATATAATTAAAAACAATTTACTATACCTAGTGCTGTGATTTGTAATGAAACAGGACCACTTTTATTTCGATCACTCAAATTTTTGTAATCCAAAAACAAAAGACAAGGAGGGGGGGGGGGCAACACGTTCAACAGAACGTATTTGTGTATATCTCACAAAGTAAAATTTCAATGAAAACAATATTTGGTATTTAACCTTGTAATGAAGTGGTTCATGATACAACAGCTTATTTTTAATATGTCATGAGTAGAAGTGGGGGGGGGGTTCTGCTGAAGACTCAAAACTGAAAAAAGCAAATATGTTGGTTAATCTTCAAGATAGAGAATAAATGTATATAACAAAATGTATAGTACATTTAATTCGCAATAAGATTTATTCTATACAAATTTTCAATCCGATGTAGAGTAACGAAGATATTTCGAATTTTCGGAAACCCTAACTCTAAACACCCCTCCTACAAGTCCCATATTAGCCATTAACGTACTTGATTTTTTTTTTTTTACATACATCATTTAAATATCAAGTTTGGTAACGATCAAACAACAAGTTTCTGAGAAACACATTAGTTTCAAAGCATCATAATTCATATTACTCCTCGTCAAAAGTGTTTACCACTTTCAAGTCCATAAAAGGATATAAGGAACTCATGTAGTCGATTGAGACAGTATCATATTTGCCATAGAGGATTGTCTATATTTCAGAAAATTCCCGGCACTGATTAAGAGAGGGGTGAGAATTCCCTGAAGCAATCAGTAGAGAGTCATTTAGTGACTCGGAGTGGAATAAGAGCCATCAAGAAGCAGGAGTACCCATGGGTGCAGTGCTCAAGTACCCATGGGTGCAGTACCCAAGTACCCATGGGTGCAGTGCTCTAGTACCCATGGGTCCAATAAAGGGTAATTCAAGATGATCGGCCTCTTCTACCCCCATTCTCCGTCCCACTTACAATGCCTCTATTCAAACCCTCTCCTCAACTACTCCTTATCAGGTCTTATCATACCCCCTATAAGTACTTACACTGTATATATATATATATATATATATATATATATATATATATATATATATATACATTTATTGTGGAGCGTTCGCTGCAAAGCGATATTCTCATCAAAAAACAATGAAAATAAACAAAAAAAAAATTGAAAACAGAAACAGAAGAATTAAACATTACTATTAGAACAGGACAAACCAAGAACGCCACCAAAAAACAAAACGCAGCCAAAGAGACAAAATAAAACACGAATCAACAAATAAAAAAAATAAAAACGAAAACGAAACACTAAATTAAAAAAAAAATCATACAAAGAAACTAGATAATTAAAAACTATAAGGGCTAATAAAATGACGAAAACATTTATATATTTTCAATGGTTAAAATTAAAACTAAAAACAAATAAATAAAAATTAGTATGTACATAAATAAAATGTTTATATTAAATTTCATAATATCTTGAGCATTCACAATCATATGCTAAAACTTTCTCTGTCACACACACACACACACACACACACACACACACACACACACACACACACACACACACGCACACACACACACTCACACACACACGTGTATATATATATATATATATATATATATATATATATATACACACAAAAATTTAAGCTAGAGATAAAAAGATTTAATTCAAAAATAATTTTAAAATGTAATACTTCTTAATTTGTGAGTATATGTTAATGGCATGCAAATACGTATTGGAGTATTATGGGAATGTGTGGGCTACCTTCAGTAAGTCGTGAGGGATCTTTAAATGGTAACGTCTTTTGCAGTCTGTTAGTATGTGTTTTCTTACACACACACACACACACACACACACACATATATATATATATATATATATATATATAGCCATGAGGTTTATAAAAATATATTTCATTGCGTTTGATTGAGGACTGTATGTAAATAAATTCAAATAAGGAGTGAAGAGAAGTCCGTTACCTGCGTACCGGGCCTGCGTGAACTAAGCAGATTTACCAAGTGAAGTTTTACAATAAATAAAGCAATGCACAGCTATCTCAATGCCGCCATCAATATTCAACCTCTCAGAGCTGAATAGATAGATAGAAATATTCTAGTTTGGAAAGAGAAAAAATTACTGAAACATATCAGAATATACGTAGCATATGCATGTAATAATCGTGTTGTTTTTTTAACAGCTCGTTTTAATTTTTCTAACTAAAGTTGTTGAGAAGGAACGCTGATAAAAAAATGTGGCAACATTTTAAATAATGATAATGTTGGACACTGAAGCGTTTGTAAAAATTAGTAAATTGATAAATTTAGGGTTCTGAATTCTGAAATTATTCCTAACTTTTTTTCGGCTGTAAAATAATGCACATATTGAATAACAATAATAATTATAGATTTTAAACTGGCTTTTACCTCGGAGTTACCAGAAATATGAGGCTTCGTTCAATTTTCGAAATCTAATACTCGGCCATTCTACATAAATATGATACTTTTTAACATTTGTTTTTCATTAAAATTAATTAAATTTGCCTGAGGACATTTTTATGTTCATGAGAGTCCTTTTTCATGTTTTCACAATTGTATCAATGAAACATGATCACCTGACGTGAGGGTTTTGCACACGTCAATATTCTATGGGTTATATATATTTTATCTTATTAGCTTTCTTATATATCACACATTTCTTCGGCTTTTATTAATTTTATTATATTCCATAGCATTTATTAATTTGTAATTTACACTTGGAGACTGTTTTATAAAAAATAAAACTTCACAGTTGTCTGGAGGAAGTAGATATCTTTGTTGTCATAGCTGTCGGTGGAGACCGTCGTCATAGGCATCAGCCACAACAGTAGCATTTATACTGGTGGTTCTAACCCTTTATTCGATATCTTTAAATATCTTTAAAATAATTTGTATATGTGGTTCGCGTCCTTTATTAATAGATGTCACACCGAAATTAGAAAATATCGTTTCGAAAATCATTAAAAATCTCATTTGGATTTTGAAATAACTTTGAATATATTCACATTCCACACCGTACAGTTCCCGATAATTAAAATAAAAGAAAAAAGTGATTAACACTTTTAGCAGGTTTTAAATTTTGGAAATAAGCTACTGAGGTTGAATACAGGACAAGATTTAAAAAACATTTCTTTCATCCACTCAGATATTAAATGCGTTCATGGTTTTTTTTTAAGCATTTTAACCTCACCTCCCACTCACTCTCATTCCTCTTTCAAATTCTTCTTTACGAGATATACCTTCAGAAAGATCATGTCCAGATCAAATTAGACTTTAAATTCTTAAAAGGAGAAAAAAAATTAGAGATTAAGAACCATTCCATAACTAAAAGCTTAGTTTACTTTGTTTGTGTATGATTGGCTACAGGTTTTCAACACCTTACCGTTAATTGAATACAAATATGTCATACCTTTCAAGTATTTCTACAGCAATAAAACGACTTCATGCAAAAGTACACACTACAGCAAACTCTGTATTAGGCAGTACAAATGGACCAAATAAACACGTGCATTCTGATTAGAGATTGGTCCAAGATTAATCATAACTAGAGCTGAAATGGCTTCTTAAATTATGAATTACTCTTTACATTTATTTTACTGGGAAATAGATGGATGATATATTTTTCGATTTTTGATTGATGTAGCATTATTAATGTGATTTCATTTAAATAACGTGACTTTTTTGTTAAAAAGTTGAGACAGCAGAGCTCTATATTATCTTTACTAATTTTATGGATATTGCAAGTCTCTTAGCCATGTATATGTATACTTTGGTAGCAATAATCGCGTAAAAGATAGTGGCCTAATGCTAATAACTGTCAGCTAGGAAGGGAAGGCCCCTAAATTAAAAGTGAACATAAAAGTTTTGTATAGGTTAAAAGATATAACCTGGTCAAGTTGTGTAATAAAGTTATACTACCAATAAAAGGGATATAGACCTGAATGGAGTTATTCTCTTTAGTTTACGCCCTTCGCCTGACAGGAATAGTAAATAAAATTAACAATCTTTATTATCGCCCCCCCCCCATTTAAGCATTAGCCACATTCTCAGCCTTTAGGTTCTTGCTTTTTTGGAAAATGCCTCTAAAGGGAACGCAGCTATTGAGGAAGTATTCCTGAAGAGATTTTAGAATAATTTCTTCAAATGTCAATCGCCATTCACTGTGAAATTTCTTTCATGGCAACTATATATGTGTTTGTCCGTGTGTCCTCAATATTAGTAGTTTGAAATGTTTTCACCTTAAAATTTTAATATTCGTTTTACTTATTTAATAATTTAGGTTAATGTTTAAGTATTCTGTCATAATAATATGTTCACATTCCTCTTACAAATTACTATTAATGCTGATTTAATGTCTTTAATTAGGTTTTATTTTCTTGCCCCCGGGAGTCCGAGGTGCAGGGAGTGAAAGCAGTTGCTTAGGAGATAGCGGCGAAGGGTCAGGAGCAGTTAGTGCCGAATGTTTGCCAGATACGTTTTCAAAGGGAGCTTCAACATAAGACAAACCTTTCCTATTCCGCAATATTTGGATCAGATTTCGGTTTAAGTGACCAAAAATTACTTCTTAACAGATATGGATTTCATACAAACAATGCAAAAAAGAAGCGACACATTGGTGGGAGACTGTTAAAGATAAGTAATTAGAAAACGGAAAAAACTAAAATTTGCTTACACCTCATTATTTTATTCTTTTCATTGACTTTTATATTCATTTTTGTTACTAATTGGAAGTAATTTTCATGACTATTTCATGTATATATTTGTTTCAATTGCATTCTCCCTGAGTAAATAGGACTCGTTGAAAAGAAAATTATTCGTTTCTAAATTATTGTTTAAAAAAAAAATATATAATATCTAATGACGGCTTATATGATTATCAATGCATGCCATATTGTGCTGAGAATAATACATTTCACATGTCACTATTTGTTTAATTATAATTCATGTGCATTTGCCGCCCAATCATACAGGGTGTCTGAGAACGGTCCAACTATTTTCCAAGTGAACGAGATGCTAAATAAGTGGAGCGGAGGTGGGGGAGGGGAAACGCTAGCAAGCTCAGCTCTTACATTTTCAGTTGGTGCTAATTGAGTTTGAAAATGGTTATGTTCTGAGGTTAAATTATGTAAACTTAATGTTAGAAAGATTTAATGATTTTGAAAACATTTTCTTTAGCGACGAGGCCCATTTTCACTTTAACGGTTATGTGAATCGCCCAAATTGCCGATTTTGGGCAGAGAACAATCCAACGTTGCTACACCAACGCCATTTGCATAGCCCCAAAGTTTCAGCTTGGGTCGCAAAGTCCACCAAGTGCATAATTGGACTTTAGTTTTTCGAACTCAACAACTCCTTGGAAAAGTCTTCAATAACGGCCGCACAAGGTTTGAAGAGTGTCGTCAAACAAACTGGCATCATTTAAGTAATATCATATTTAGTAAAATTTCCCTCTTTGTTAAACTTTTGGTAACAATAAATAACTAGTTACAAATAGCATTTTTTTAATAGTTGGATCGTTCTGAAACACATTTAACATTTAGTGGATTTAACATTTTTTCTCTGCGCTCTGGTGTGGCTCTTCGATAAGCTCATGAAGGGGATGTCGTCGGCGTAGGCTAGTTAATACCTCAGTGCCTGGATACCGTCGAGCCACGATTTCAGCTGTATAGGCTGTGAAGAGGAAAGGCGATAATACAGGACTACGACTGGAAGGGGTTTGGTTGCTAGTTAGAAAGTTAGTCACCGATCCTTACTTGGAAGGTATGGTGGTGGAAGGTGACCACCAAATCAGCTCACTCTTTAACCCCACTAGAATTGCTCACCCAGAACCACAGAAAGAACCATACGTAAGTGTTTTACGATTTTTCCAGTATGGCCTTCCCTGACTTACCCCGCACCACTAACACCGTCTACGCCCCCCCCCCTCCACTGACCTAGCTGATGCTATGGAACTAGTACAGAAGTTTGAGCCAATGCACAAATGACCAGTTGCTGATGCAGATGGATTTCATACCCGAGGTAGGAAGAAGAAAAATGTGAAAATTCTACCACAGTCAACCGCATACCACCCGCACAGAAAAAGAAAAACTAGAAGAACACAAACCTCTCCCCCTCCAATAGTTTTATCACGTACCGTCTACCAACCTTCTGATGTAACGGCTCAGAAACATCACGGCTTCCCGGATCAACCCCACGACCAGGGAGCTAAGAATATACACCTGAAGCCCCCATACAGCTACAATGACACTTCCGAAACCCGCAAGACATAGTGCCCACCATACTTTCGCCCCTAAAGGCTTAAAGAGGAACAAAAATACTTGGCATAGACTTCCATCACCAGCTCACAGAAGTCGCCGAAGCTTTAAAATACCCCAAGCTCAATAGTATCATTAGAATGAGACGCTCAAGCCCCGAAAGCACGAAAAGGGATATGAAGCCCATCTTAGCTACCTTTACCACCGACTATGATACTAAAGACTACCTTAAACCCATAATGCCCGTCAACCACATATTAATTAAAACCACGCCATAGGTTTATAAAACAGTGCCATAGGTCCCTGCAATTCGGGCATATCAAGACCAACTGTCACAGACCACCAAAGTGCGTTGGCTGCACAGAGGAACACCTTGTGTCAGAGTGCGTAAGGCAAACAAACAGACTCAAGTGCTCCAATTGCAACGAAAACCACCCAGCCTCATACAGGTCCTGCCCCTACAGGCAGTACTGTTAATAACCTCCTCAACATTGTCGCAGCTGCCCTAGCCAAATATTGGTCCGTGACCATAGTTAACTTCAATGTTAACGGTGCTACAGCCCGAAAGTCCCAACTTGCAAGTATCAACGCAATTGTCGCGGTGTTAAGAGATACTCGCATCACTTGCCGTAAACGGTTTGTGATGACCAGTTACCACGTCATCAGAGAGGACATGGACTGCTTCACCGATAATCGGGCGGGAGGACTAGCCATACTTGTCAGATATGGTAAGCCTTAATGTAGTTGACTCCGTCGTAGCCTATCAAACAACATCTCCTTGAGCAGTAGCAGAAGGTCTACTAATACCCCTGCTTCTAAGGCCAAAGGTTGGCAGAGCAGTGACCTTCTAAGGATTATCTCTTACTTCTAACTCCTCCTAATGCATTATGAAGTTCATAAATAATGTATTATAAATGAACTTAAAAAAATAAAAGAGAATTTTATCAATTGATGATATAACCTTCTCAAGGAGACATTTTCGAGTTTCTTGTTACCAGATAGTACATTTTTTATTTATTTACTATTCATTTTAGCTTTTAATATTTACAATATATTCTTGGATAAGTCTACTATATGGACTTTATTTGTGCCTACTGATATTTTTGAGAAAGTCGGGAACCTTTATTACAAAATCTGATTTAGTAAACAAGCTTTCAATCTTTCGTTTGATTATGGATTTTGACATACAAGTTCCCTTCATTAGATAGTTTAATATGTATATATAAAATTCTATTTCTATCATATTATTTGACCGTCAGTTATTTTTGAAGAGGTCGGGAAAACTCTACTACTGAATCTGTTTTAATTAAAAATCTTTCTGTCTTTTTCTTGATTTTTGAAACATATTTACTTCATTAGACAGTTTTATATATATATATATACATATTGAAAATGTTTTACTTAATGAATAAGAACATTCTGCTTCTGAAGAAGAGTCAACATCTTCTAGGAGCTTTGAGCGTAGGGGCTGTGGCGCTCCTTGTAAAATGCTTTGTTTATCCATTTCAAAGAGGATTTTTCTGCGGTGACGAATCTCTCAGATTTCCGGCACATTCATCTACCATAAGTTCAGAAATGCTGTATTTGTTCATTTTTTTTCGACGACTTTGACAGTTATGACGCTCTGTGAGTACAATCGTAGCGATAGTGAGGAAGAGAGTTGGTCTATCAAGTTTGGCAAGTGGACGCTGCCCTCCTGGACGGCAGAGTTGTGCGGGGATCTGGGTGAGTATTGGTTCGGGGAAATGTCTTGTGAGTTGCTGACGCTAGTGAGCAAGCTGGCAACCGGGAGACTGAGACCACACTTCATCCAAGTCTGCGATCCTTACCCTTCGCGCGGCAAGTCCAGCGACAAGTACATGGGACCCCAGGAGTTCACCTGCAGAGGTCGCAGCTCCAAGGACCTCATCGAGGCTAGGAAGTCTTTCCCGTCGGGTCACGCGTCATTGGCCGCATTCACAGCTCTCTACCTCTGTTTCTACCTTGAAGCCAAGATGGGTCCAATCAAGCACAAGATCTTGAAGCACGTGCTCCAGCTGCTATTCATCACGATGAGTTTGATTACAGGCTTTACGAGGATTAATGATAACAAGCATCATTGGAGTGACGTCGCTTTGTCCTAGGAATGATATTAGCAGTTCTCAATGCCTTCTACGTGTCTTCCCTGTTTGTAAGAGATAAAATAACTACTAACCCGCCTAAAGCTGTAAAACGTTAATTTCAAATAAGACCTTCCAAAATCAAACCTTAATACTTATTGAAACCTTAATAATAATTTAGCATTCAAATGTAAATAAAATACGATTATGCCACCATTTATTCTTTGTATTAAAGTCATATACTTAATGAATCATAAAGATAGTGGATGAAAGCTGCAACAGGACACAATGTACTGTTTCATTTTAATGAGGATCCATGGAGGAAATACAAAAGATATAAGGGCTTGGGTTGGCAGGCCTGAGCATTATTCGCCAGTGATATAAAGTTGCTGCACCTGACTGGGGGACCGCTCCCCCTTCTCAACAATTCAAGCCCTAAGTAAGATAAGTAGTGCAATAAAAATTGTTTTCCTCGCGATAAAATCTCTCGAGTTAGCCAATTTATGCTCCGGACGACACTAGTTTTGGTTTCATACATCTTATAAGATATACGGGTATGTATTATCTTAACATATGTATATCAGTTTGTCTGGGATTTTAGCCCTCATTATGTATTACCAAATTCAGCCTTTTTTGTACATATTCACAAAAATTGATGACTCTAGAATTATCATGTAGTTTAATGTTAGAGTCTACATATGAAACAGAAAGTCCGTCACGTAAGGGCTGCGTAAACTAAGCAGATTTCCTACGTGAAGTTATACAATAGAGAAATCTCCATACGAGAGCCGAACAGTTACGGAATTGGCCGAACTAGCCTTTGTCGGGAAACTGAATCGTCTGTTATACACCCACTTTTCATAAAATGCAAATATCTCGGTTAATATTCAAGATAGAGAATAAATGTATATAACAATATTTATAGTAAATTTAATTTACAATAAGATTGATTTTATACAATTTTTCGATCCGATGCATAATAATGAAGATATTTTCGAAAATCCCCCCTCTAAACCCGCCCTCCCTCTAGTCCGATTTCAGCCATTAACGAACTTGATCTGTCTTTTTGCGTAAAACGTTTAAATATCGAGTTTAGTAACGATCAAACAAAAATTTCGACCTCTAGAGCGTTACCAGACTAATATTTATATATATAATTTTGGACGGACCTCATTTTCATCATATCCTGGGTAGGATCTATGGACATTTGAAGAAATTGTTGGAAAATCGCGTCATGAATACGACCTCAATAGCTGATTTCCCTTAAGGGAAATCTGCTAAAAGTATAAAACATATTATTCTTATGACTTATTATTATATATGTGACTAATTTCTAGAAATAATATAATTAATATTACGTATGATAAATTATATGTTAGAACGAAAATATTTGTTAATAAAATTTATTGCATTTAATTACCGATTTATTACAGTTTCAGAATGTGGTTTAGCTGGTACAAAACTCCCAACTAATACTAAAAATATTATTAAATCTAAACAAAACAAGAAGTCTGTCCCATAGAGGCTGTGAAAACTAAACAGATTTCCCACGTGTTTAACTCCCCTACGACGCAATACATAAATAATATGTATATATATAAACATACTTCACTCATTCCAATATAGGTTAATGGGACAACAAAAATTTTATGTTGAAAGAATAATTATATAAAACCTGGTGAAAGTCGATACGCTTTCCTATATATATATATATATATATATATATATATATATATATATTTTTATATATATATGTGTGTGTGTGTGTGTGTGTGCGTGTGTGTGTGTGCGTGTATATAGCCGCCCACGAGCTGGACTAGAGGGTTTCACGATCAGAGTTTATATGAAGTGATCCATCAGTTGAACGTAGAATCTCCGTTAACCAAGGAGGACCTGGAATGAGTGGTCTCCCATAGACTGATTGTATCCGGGGGCAATATGACATGTCAACAGTGGCCAAGGAGAGTCAATGCCCTTCATCATACCGACGCTCTGTCAGGCTATTAGCAGATTTCCCTTAAGGCAAGTCAGATATTGAGGTCGTACTCATGACGCGATTTTTGAAATTTTTCTTCAAATTTCCATCGGTACTACCTAGGAGAAGACGAAAATGAGGTCCGTTCAAAATTATATATATATTTGTCTGTTAACGCTCTAGCGGTCGCAATTTTTGTTTGATCGTTACCAAACTCGATATTTAAACGTTTTATGCAAAAAGACAGATCAAGTTCGTTAATGGCTGATTCAGACAAGTGGGAGGGGGGTTTAGAGGAGGGGATTTTCTTTAATTCGAAATATCTCCGTTACCATGCGTCGGGTTTTAGTTAGTTCGGTTGAGTCTTTTTGCCAAATAAAAATTTTCACTTCCGCTGTAGGGTTTAGCGTATATCTCGTTTATAATTCGATAGATATACGAAAAAAGTGTATATAACAACAGTTCCTCTAAATAACAAAATAAATAACTTTTGTTATGTGCATATTTGCCGAAAAACCATTAGGAAACGAAATATCGCTAGTTTTAATTTCAGGCCTCCTTTATAACCCCCACTCCTGTTCGTCTCAGAGGATATTAATATAGCTTAAAGTCTAAGTTGGGTTAGTAGTAATATACATACCAAGTTTCATAAAATTCGGTTCAGCCGTTTACGCCTGAAAAGGTAACAAACAAACAAACAAACAAATAAAGAAACAAACAAACACACACAAAAGAAACAAAATGCAGTTATGGTGTCTATGACATGTGAAACGAAAAGTTATCGTGAAAATTCGCGAAACAAATCTATGTACAGACAGAGGTTACAATTTTATATATATATAGATATATATATAAAAAAATCTCTATATATATAAAATTGTAACCTCTGTCTGTACATTGATTTTTTTCGGGAAATTTCACGATAACTTTTCGTTTCACATGTCATAGACACCATAACTGCATTTTGTTTCTTTCGTGTGTGTTTGTTTGTTTGTTACCTTTTCACGCTGAACCGAATTTCATGAAACTTGGTATGTACATTACTACTAACCCAACTTAGACTTTAGGCTATATTAATATTCTCTGAGACGATAGGAGTGGGGGTTATAAGGGAGGCCTGAAATTAGAAATAGGGATATTTCGTTTCGTATTGGTTTTTCGGTAAATATGCACTTAACAAAAGTTGTTTATTTTGTTATTTAGAGTAACTTTTGTTATATACGTTTTCGTCGTATACCGAAGTGTAAATTCGTTATATGCTAAACATTATAGCGGGAGTCAACAATATTAATTGAGATCACAAATCTCACTGCTGATGCTCGGGCTACATCCTTTAGTAACAAGTACATGGCGGATCAGAGGTATTATTTGGGATGACGGGACGGAGGTAAACAAGTTGACTATGTCAAAAGACATCATTATGCAATGGGCACTGTGTGGTGAGCCATTTAATAAGTTAACTACTTCGCGACTGTTAGTTACCGTGTATCTCGGCTTGTATGAAGTATATGAGTTAAATTCATCTATGACTCTCCTGGCTAGTTTAGTAGCGGGTGCCGATACATATGACACGATAGGCCTGAATGGGATGTCCGGCTTGTGAACTTTGGGGGCACAATATAAGCGCGGGGGGAGGGGATTCATCACAATAAGTCTCTCACCCTCAAATACATTAAACAAACATTGTATGTCCTTAATTGCTTTTCTTACAATGTCTTGGAAGTGTTTTGTAGGGTCTTTACAAAGGGGGGGGGGTGTCGTTTGACATAGTCAACTTGTTTACCTCCGTCCCGTCATCCCAAATAATACCTCTGATCCGCCATGTACTTGTTACTAAAGGATGTAGCCCGAGCATCAGCAGTGAGATTTGTGATCTATATAAAATAGTGCTCAGCCAGAGTTACTTTGTGTTCCAAGGAAGGTTTTATAAATCGGACCACGGATTGGTTATGGGCTGCCCGGCAAGTTCCCTCTCTGCAGACCTGTTCATGGACTGGCTGGAGTGCCGTTACATAACGAACAAAAAGAACCCATACTTTGGGAAGATACGACATTGGGTACGCTACGTAGACGACTGCTTCTGTTTATTTGAGGGCACGGAAGAAGAGTTGAACGACTTCTTTGAGTATCTGAACAGGGGACACAAAAACATAAAGTTTACAATGGAAAAAGAGAATGGGGGGGCGTTAAATTATTTGGACCTGTGTATTATGAGAAGAGACGAAAATTTCACATTTAACATCTACAGGAAACCCACAACAACAGACACAGCAATAGATGCACATTCCTTCCACCACCCTAAGACCAAAATAACTCCTTTTATTTATTATATAGACCGGCTACTGACCTTACCGCTGTCATTGGAGGACCATCGAAGAGAATTCGAATTCATAAAACACGTTGCCAAAACTAATGGATTCGAAACCTCTCTCATCCATGGCATTTATGAACGGAGGTCCAAAAAACTTGCCCTCAAACAGTCCTTTAGCCACTTCTACGAAAATGCTAAGAAGCTCCGTTGGTGCGCTATTCCATATTTAGGGAAACTCTCAGAGAAAATAGGATGCGCACTAAGTAAGATTGGAGTGGGAGTAGCATATAAGAGCGGACCGAATCTGGGCGATATGCTATGTAGGGCTAAAGACCTTATCGATATAAAAGACAGGTCCGGTGTGTACAAAATCGTGTGTGGTACATGCAAAGGAGCTTACATCGGCCAAACAGGAAGAAAGATAAGAACTCGGTGTAGAGAACATAGCTATCGCTCAGATTCCGAATTTTTCTGCCATCAAGAACAAGAGGGCCATAGCGAAGGAGCCCATGAAGTGTGCTTATTACATGAAGCCAAGAAAGGTAAAAAACTAAGTGCATTGGAGGGGCTGGAGATCGCATTGAATAAGGAACTTATTGGTAGTCGCTCTTTGAACAAGAAGACCGATTGTTATAAGTCTGCAATGGTGGGGGTACTGGACCTCGACGTTATCTCCCGCGTCCCAGCCAGTCGCTTGCTGTCTTTCCCAATGAGCGCATGCAAGTAGGTCGGTAATATATTCCTATACCACAATAGATCTCTCACTCTCTGTATTTTATTTTAAGATATGACTTAAGTATATTTATTATGTTCATTGTTAGATATTTATTTTGTATTTTATTTATTGATATTAACATGTTTTATGACCCTGTTGCAATGTATATAGTTTTTATTAATGTTATTGTTTTTCATGTGTAGCTCTGAAGATGGAGACATTAGTCTTTGAAAGCGCTTAGCGCTGAAATAAACAAATTGTGAAGAATTGGACGTTTTTTCTCTCTCTCCAAGTAAACATTCTTCACTTCCAACAAACACTGCCGTGGAATAACAAAAGTTGTTTATTTTGTTATTTAGAGTATCTTTTGTGATATTCATTTTTGTCTTTTAACAAAGTATAAACGAGATATATACTATAAACTAAAGCGGGAGTCAACTATTTTATTGGGCGCTAACGATTGAACCGAACTTAACAAAACTCGGTATGTCAATTATCATTAATTCTTCCACGATTATAAGCTATATTAAAATGTTTAGGTAAGAACGGGAGTGGGGGTTATAAGGAAAGCCTGAAATAAAAATTCGCGATATTTCACTGTCTATTTGTTTTTCGACAAAGATGCACATAACAAAAGTTGTTTACTTTGTTATTTAGAGTAATTTTTGTTTTATACATTTTTTTTGTGAACGATGTATAAATCAAGTAATTTTCGTAGAAATATTGATATGCTCAACAATTCTTTCCACTATGAACTACCAGGTACCTCACCTGGAAAAATTAATTCATATTTACGTTAATATTTTGTCCTTAATAACTGAAATCTATGCAAATGCAGAAGAGACCGGAAATATGACAATTTGGAGGCCAGTGAAGACTTACATAAAAAATTAATTTATTAGGCCAACAACCGGTATTAACCCTAAACACTGGGACGGGTAAATGTCAAAATATTGTGCAAATTAAAGCCTTGCCAAAAAAATACCATCACCATTCAGCCTCAAATCTATTCCCGGGCGAAGCCGGGGATCTGAGCTAGTATATATATATATATATATATATATATATATATATATATAATTTTGACCGGACCTCATTTTCGTCATCTCCTGTGTAGGATCGATGAACATTTGAAAACATTTTTCAAAAATCGCGTCATGAGTACGACCTCAATAACTGATTTCCCTTAAGGGAAATCTGCTGAAATGCAGTTATGGTGTCTATGACATGTGAAACGAAAAGTTATCGTGAAATTTCGCGAAAAAAAATCAATGTACATACAGAGGTTACTATTTTATATATATATATATATATATATATATATATATATATATATATATATATATATAAGTATATATAGATAGTTAGATAGATAGATAGATGGATATATTTGTCTGTTACCGCTCTCGCGGTCGCAATTATTGTTTAATCGTTGCCAAACTCAATATTTAGTCGTTTTATGTAAAAAGGCAGATGAAGTTCGTTAACGGCTGAAATCGTATCAAGGGGCGAGGAGGTTAAGAGGGGGGAGAATTTTGAAAACTCCAGATATCTCCGTTATTATACAGTGTATCGAAATAATGTATAGAAACAGTCTTATTGCATATTAAATTTACTATTAATTATTGATATATACATTTATTCTCTAGCTTGAACATTAACCGAGATATTTGTATTTTTCAGTTTTCACCCTTCAGTAAAAATCCACTTCAATTCATGTTACATAAACCACACTTTGTTATATAATAAACCACATTATTCGAAGCTTAAATACCAAATATTGTTTTCCAGAGACCTCTATCATACGAGATACATGCAAATATGTTCTTGTGACCCCCCCCCCGTCTTTAATTCTTAAATTAGAATGATTGAGATAAAAATTATTCTGATTCATTATAAATTACAGTAGTAGATATAGTAAATAGTTTTCAATAAAATTAATATTTTAAATTCTGATATGTTTCAGTTATTGTTTTTCTTTCCGGTGAGCCGTTGGCAGACCTGTTTGTTTACGTGACAGAGGCTTCCCGCCGGAAAGGGAGGGGAAAAATGTCTCATTACCGTTTGTATTTATTCACTTAATATTCACGGTGGTGTTGTGGTAGGAGTATGTTGGTTTATCTATTATTAATCTTCTCGATTGAAATCTGTTTAGTTTACGCAGCCCCTGCGTGGGGGACTTTTTAAATAGAAGTGTTTGAGAATAGTATCTATGTATTGATTTCTTTTTGCAAGTATAAAAGGAAAGGTCTGTACTTATTGAGGGTATTATAATGATTTTACTTTAACTAACATAGCGGAACGTCATGAAAATAATGAATACTTCAAATGATAATTTTAAACGTCATTTTTATTTTTCTACCAGTTTCGCGTCCATATGACTCCACATCAGGAGAAATTCAACTACAAAAAGTCCGTCACCGGTTGGTAAACTAAGCAGATTTTTTTATTTTACTCACTAGAGTCCATTGCAGCCGCATCACCAGCGCGCTCGGGTAGTCAACCAGTGAACTAAGTATCCGCTCACCCAAAAGGTTATTCTTTTGCGAGATAGAGCTACAAAATCTAAAATGTGTAGTCTTAAATACAGAAAATATGTTTACGGGCAATACTGTTTACAAATAGAACAAAGTGTGTTAGTATTTTTATTGGCTCTGGATATTAAATACAATAAGAGTTTTCTTCAGGGGGACAACATATTTAGAACTAAGCTCAACTTCATCATAAAAGTTACAAGGCCAAATCAATGGAAGAATTCGAAGTGTGATGCACATTTTCGTTGCCTTCTAGGTCGGATAAATGGATATACTTTCGAAAATCGGGTCCCGAGTGTAACCTCAATAGCTTATTCCTCTTATGGGATCTGTTATTGTGACCTCAAAAGGAATATTTTCTAAATCTGTAATTGTAAAGGACGTAGGCATCGAATATAGAGAGATATGGTAAAACTGAAGAGTCATTTTAAGTAAAATCACGTAGGTCAGAGGCTGGTGATGTAATGGAATATGTGCGGTGGAAATCCCGGAAATTCGTCCCCTTGAGGGACTCCTGTCCCAGGATAAATGTTTGAAGAGGAGAGGCTTGTTTTTCAAGGAGAATCAGGAGGCATCCTGTATTCAAGCTGCAGCTCCTCCTTCAAATATTCAGCAAGGCCCATCACTCTCTGCTCTTCTTCCCTAACCAAACGGCGCTTAGTTCTTGTCGCCCCAATCTCCTTCAACATTGACACACAGACACTTCGTACACATCCCCCAAGGACTTTTTGAAGTAGGCTTAACATGGTCGTCGGCTAACTAGCTTTTGCAAGAACAATGTAGAACCTCAACAATAAACAACCTGGACCAAACCATATACGAAATGCTTAAAAAAAGATAATAATATAAATAGAGATAACTTTATTAATATAAATACTATACTGCTGCTACGGCTAATGCCATGGACGGGTTATCTACAGGTTACCACCCTTTAGTCAAAAAATGTATATAACAACATTTATAGAACACTAGCTGCGCGCCTTGCTACGCCACCAACTGAAATAAATTTGAAGGAAAGACATTACACAAATATTCAATTCATTTTAAGTCATTTTATTCATTTTGAAAAGTCTATATAACAAGAGTTACTTTAAATAACCAAACAAAGAACTTTCGTTATATTCATGTTTTCCAAAAAAATGAATAGATTACGAAATATCGCTATTATTAATTTCAGACCTCCCTTATAACCCCCACTCATGTTCGTACCTCGAAATTTTAATATATCTTATAATCAGGGATGTGTTAATACCAAATCACATTCGGAGTTTTGTTTGGTTCACTTGAGTCTTTTGTGCCTTATAAAAATTGACTCCCACTAAAGTTTTTAGCGTATAACTCATTTATACTTCGGTATATGACAAAAGTGTATATTGTAAAAGTAACTCTAAATAACAAATGAAACAACTTTTGTAAAGTGCATATTTGCCGATAAACCAAAAGGAAACGAAATATCCCTATTTTTAATTACAGGCCTCCCTTATAACCCCCACTCCCGGTCGTCTCAGAGAATATTAATATAGCCAAAAACCTAACCTGGGTTAGTGGTAATATTGATACCAAGTTTCATAAAATTCGGTTCAGCCGTTTACGATTCTATAAATTACATACAAACAAACATATATTTTTATATATAAGATATATGTATATATAAAAGGAGAAGCCACGTGTGGAGTGCAGTAGAAGCCACGTGTTTGTTGTTAGCGGAATATTACATGAACTGCAACAGCCGACCACCAACTCCAGATCATCAAGCCAGCACAACTGCCAGCATCGACTGAAAAGAAGTTCAAAAGCTAGAGTCGATATCGTAAGTAAAACCCTTTTATTACAGAAATACCAGCCAGCAAGAAAGCCTAATTATAACCTATTGTTTTCTGCTCCAACTCGGCCAGCAGGAAAGCCTCACTGTAACCTCCCACTTTACACTCCTACCTCGAATGTGTCTTGACGGACCGTAATTATTTTATGTTTCAGTGTTTATAATTTTTAAGTTTTATTATTTTTTTATTTTTTATTAATCAAAATATCATAATATTTACTTTATTGGAGTCAAGATGTTTTTTTATTATAGGGAACACCTTCAGAACACTAAAATAAGACCCCTATAAATTCACATTAAGATTTGTTCTACATTTTTATTATCGGACGTATAATAACAGAGATTTTCCAAATTCCCAGCTCTAAGTCCGATTTCAGCTGATAACGAAGTTGATCTTTATTTTTACATAGAACATTTAAATATCCAGTTTGCTGGCGATTATACAAAAATTAAGATCGCTAGTGCGGTAACAGACAAACTATATAAATCACTCTCTCTCGTTTTCTCTCCTCCCCCCCGCTATATATATATATATATATATATATATATATATATATATATATATATATATATATATACATATGCATATATATATATACATATATACTTTTGAACAGAACTCGTTTTAGTCATCTCTATGGTATTTGAGAAAACTGTTAGAACATCGCGTCTTGAGTACCACCTGAAAAACTGAACTGGGGGGGTTAATCCGAAAACTGGCTGCCCCAGACCTGTGCAGCTCTCGCCGAGGTAGGAATCCGAAAACTGGCTGCCCCAGACCTGTGCAGCTCTCGCCGAGGTAGGAATCCGAAAACTGGCTGCCCCAGACCTGTGCAGCTCTCGCCGAGGTAGGAATCCCAAAACTGGCTGCCCCAGACCTGTGCAGCTCTCGCCGAGGTAGGAATGCGAAAACTGGCTGCCCCAGACCTGTGCAGCTCTCGCCGAGGTAGGAATGCGAAAACTGGCTGCCCCAGACCTATGCAGCTCTCGCCGAGGTAGGAATCCGAAAACTGGCTGCCCCAGACCTGTGCAGCTCTCGCCGAGGTAGGAATCCGAAAACTGGCTGCCCCAGACCTGTGCAGCTCTCGCCGAGGTAGGAATCCGAAAACTGGCTGCCCCAGACCTGTGCAGCTCTCGCCGAGGTAGGAATCCGAAAACTGGCTGCCCCAGACCTGTGCAGCTCTCGCCGAGGTAGGAATCCGAAAACTGGCTGCCCCAGACCTGTGCAGCTCTCGCCGAGGTAGGAATCCGAAAACTGGCTGCCCCAGACCTGTGCAGCTCTCGCCGAGGTAGGAATCCGAAAACTGGCTGCCCCAGACCTGTGCAGCTCTCGCCGAGGTAGGAATCCGAAAACTGGCTGCCCCAGACCTGTGCAGCTCTCGCCGAGGTAGGAATCCGAAAACTGGCTGCCCCAGACCTGTGCAGCTCTCGCCGAGGTAGGAATCCGAAAACTGGCTGCCCCAGACCTGTGCAGCTCTCGCCGAGGTAGGAATCCGAAAACTGGCTGCCCCAGACCTGTCGATGGCTGGTTATGAAGAGTTAATCACACTAATAGTATTTATCTCTTTCTCTCAATTCTAATTATATCAAAGCTAGGTACAAAACTTTGAATTTTGTCTTTATTTGTTCCCGTGTTCATTTATTTTGTTCTTTGTTGTGTTCCATTCTTATTTTTGGATTTCCATTCTTGTTTTTGAGTAATATTTTGTTTTTTGAGTTCCATTTCCGTTTTTGAGTTCCATTTCCGTTTTTGTGCTTCATTCAGTTTTTTATTTATTTATTTATATTTTTCCCGCTTTTGTGTTCTAGTTCTTCTGTTTTGCTTTCTAGTTCTGTTTTGTGTTGCGTTTCTATTTCTTACCCATTTCTATTTTTATTTTATCTCTGTTTTTCGTGTTTTCTCTCTGTTTTGTTATCCTTTTATGTGTTCCTTTTATGTTCTATGTTCCTTTTCTGGTTTGTGTTCCATTTCTGTGTGATTTAATTTTGTTATTTTTTTTTGTATTCGGTCCGATGAACACAGAAGATGTTATTCAAATAAAAATGTGTTTCAGTTTGAATCAAAACGACCTATTTATGGAAACCTCTACATATAAATAACATTTATCACTTTATCAACCTTGGTTGAAGCTGCCACTCAGTTAGAGGGGTTCAGTTCTGATAAAAAAAAAAAAAAACTGTAAATTCCATTGGATGAAATTCGTTTATAGCTAAAAGACGATTAATAGGCTATTCTAAGTATTGGCAATCGGCTATGGAGTAATTCAACGGAACGAATAATATTACGAGGAAATTGTGAAAATCATATAAGTGGGATCGAGTACAGACTAAATTTCCGGTTGATGGAAAAGACAGGAAAATTAGTTGCTTTTCCAGAAAAAACTTTTCGATCAGTATCGTTCATTAAACAAAACATTTTCCTATTGAACGGAAAAAAAAAATTGAATTCTATTTATCTCTCATTCGTGTGATATGGAGTAAATGTTCGTTGAAAATTTAGGAAAGTAATTTTTGGGATCAGAATAATGAGCAACGGGCAGATGGCAAAAAGTGCCATCAACTTGTAGCAGAGGAGTATCAAGAAATGTTGACTTGTGTCATCCTGAGCAAGCCAGGAGCTGTATACCATATCAGCTTCATCCCGTGCATGGATGACATTCTTCTTAGCTCATCTTACTGCCTCTTCTCTATTTCACCAGAAGAAATAAAAGCTGTGTAAACTGGACTAAATATGTGACCTGGTCATAACATTTTACTCCCGCTGAATATGAGCAGAAGAGGGGGTTGGGCACTGATGGCTCACAACAAACACATATAACTTAGTCGCTTGATATTTGAGTTACAGAAAGGTGCGTATAGAACTCCAGTTGTAAAAAACTAAATCGTTAAGAAAATTGTTTCCCTGACACTTATCGATACGAGTCATAACCATCGCCGGGGTTCTGATTAGCCATGACACTTAAAGCGTTGGCTTTATTCTCACATTGTAAACCTAGAGTAGTGAGTTCGATTCCCGCCTAAAGAATAGGAATTTATTTAGTGACCAACTAATTAAATATAATACTTAGCCCCAGACTGGCTAGAAACGAGCGGTAACCTGTAGATAACCCGTCCCCATTATCCGTAGGAGGAAAAAGTGGATTCTGATTGGACACTTTATAACGGATAAAATTATAACTTTTATTTCGTCCCCGCCCCCCTCTAAAACCTATCGCACTAATCCTCTTTCATTGATTAACTGTTTAATGATTAGTTATATATAAATTGTTTAAAAATCGGCTTCGGTATCGACTAACTAACATTTCGACCGGTAGAGCGTTACTAGTGCTGTGCTTTAAATACTTTAAATGGAAATACATAAAAAAAAAAAAACTTTGCATAAAATTAAAAACAATAGTAGAGGACAAGGCCGTTTCATCGATCCTTACCAATTGTTTCCTCTGCCATCCAGCATATTCCAGAGATACCATTGATTTAACTTAGTTTTATTTCACCGTTGCTCAATAATTGAATCCTAAACGACGGTTCATTAAGACATAACGCTCCCGTACAAATTCAGTTAAGCGGAATTACACTCCTCAATTAAGGGTGAAGGTTGAGCGGTAGGGAAGGGAATAAATGAGACAGACGAAGATAGGATTCGGATGGGGAGACAGGAAGCTGGTGAGAGCTGGCAGATGGTGGGAGACAGAGACAGAAAATCCACTTAGTCAAAGCTTTCGTCAGTGGGAGATCTCCCACCCCCTAGCCCCTACATCTCCCACCCCCCATACCCTTCACTCCATACCCCCTGCATCTCCCCAGCCCATACATCTTACTCCAATGCATTAACGACTTACTCAACCTTGCCGATTCGCTCCCACTGCTCTACGGATACTCTACCAGAAATAGGACTGCTCCCTACTGAAAAATTTACTCAGTGGTTTATATACTGATTATATATGTACAATATAGAGACAAAGGCTGACATTGTCACTTGCTCAACTTGTAACATTCTCTTGACGGCAAGACATATACTGATAAAATGCCGAAACCGACATTATCAACACATCCCCTCACTTAAAAAACTATTGGCGGAAGGCAGCACATGTGTGTGTGTGTGTGTGTGTGTGTGAGTGTGTGTGTGTGTGTGTGTGTGTGTGTGTGTGTGTGTGTGTGTCAACAGCTATTATAGAAGATACATATGTATTTGTTGTACGATGACGTCATCAATTAGTATTTTACCTTTTTGTCTCGAAAATGGATATTTGATCCATACCGTAATCGACATTTTACTGTTTCAGTCATCACTAAAAATCATATCTGTTATTGGCAAAAATCTCAACAGGAATAAGGTGGTGGGGGGTTCGAGGGGGTTTAGAAAATTCAAAATATCTCCGTTATTATGAGGCGAATCGAAAAATGTTATAGAATCTTGTTCAAATACTGACGCTCTACAATTGCTGTTTTATATATATTTACGTATCTCAGATATTAAGCAAGTAATCCATGCTTCTTGGTTGGTCCCTTAAAGGAAATCAACTATTGAGGTTGTACACATGACGGAATTTTCGAAATTATTCATCAAATGTCCATCGATCCTACCTAGAAGATGATGAAAATGAGGCCCGTTCAAAACTGTATATATATATATTTAACGCTTTTGTACAGCGGTAGCAATTATTTTTTAATCGTTACCACACTCGATATTTCGTCGTTGTATGTAAAATGAAAGATCAAGTTCGTTAACGGCTGAAATCGGACCAGGGGGAGGGGGGGTTAGAGTGGAGCATTTTCAAAAATTTGTAATATCTCCGTTTCTATTCGTCTGATCGAATAATTTTACAGAACCAATCTTATTGAAAATTAAATTTCCTATTATTATTGTTATGTATATTTATACTCTTTCTTGAATATTAACCGACCTATTTGCGTTTTTCAGTTTTCAGCCTTCAGAAAACCCCCATTTCTACTTATGCCTAGGCAACCAATATGAAGACACGGTCAAGACCCGAAGACCTTAATAGTATTAGTAATATGTTATATTCACATATATGTGAGCAATTGATTTTGTTTCCGGCGTGAGGCTGGCTGACCAGTTTGAAATATATAAATCAAACGCTTCCCGTCTGGAGGTTATTGAAATTGACTGAAACATTTCTGATCACCGTTTGTATTTATTCACTTAATATTCACGTTGGTGTTGTGTTAGCAGTATGTATATTTATCTACTACTATACTTCGCGAGGGAAATCTGCTTAGTTTACGCAGCCCCTGCGTAACGGACTTTCTCCACTGGATAGTAATAGGAACAGAAAGCCAGCTATATAAATAAACAGTTCAATGTTTTAGTGAACAGTAATTATTATTATTATTTATTAAAGCCCACTAAGGATCGATGAAGATTTTAGAAAATCCTGAGTACAATAGCCGATTTTCCTCATGGGAAATTATCTAATTGTACTAGGGAACTAGTGAAGAATAACAGGAATGTACTGTACCACAGCCAGCTGTATATCTTAAATTTAATATATCTGCAAATTAAAATTATGATGGCTAGATTTTAGCAAATTTCCGTTAAGGGAAATCAGCTATTGAGGTCGTATTCAAGACGCGATTTTCCAAAAATGTCTTCAAACCATCGATTTTCATCGAGGAGATGGCGAAAATGAGGTTCAATCGCAATTTTCGTTTGATCGTTACGAAACTCGACATTTACTCGTTTTAAGCAAAAAGAAAAATGAAGTTCTTTAAGGGCTGAAATCGGACCAGGGGTGGGGGTTATGAAGGGGTACAAATAAATTCTTTGGGTCCACCCTGGCTAGAAAAGGGTAGTAACCTGTAGGTAACCCGTTCCGATTAGCCATAGTAGCATAAAGTGGACGTAAATAATAATAAATAAACAAGAGGGGGATTTTCGAAAATTCGAAATATATCCTTTACTATACATCGGCTCGAAAACTTGTATAGAACCAATCTTATTGCAAATTAAATTTACTATAAACATTGTTCTGTATCATTTATTTATTTATCTTGAATATTAACCGCGATATTTGTACTTTTATTAAATCCGTGCGGATGACGGGAGAGATGAGATCGGCTGATGTCGGGTCTATTCGTGAGTATCCCCCGAAAGCTAGTCGGCCGTTTCCGTATCTGTTCGGCTCTCGTGAAATTGGTTTAGACTCGTTACTACTATTGTTACTAGTATGCAGATTTCTCTCTTGTAAAACTCCACGTGGGAAATCGGTGACGGGCTTTATTTCATTTTCCAAAAAGAAAATAATGCTTGAATGCTGAAATTGGTTTGTCTTTCAAAACCTTGGAGAACAACAACAATGTAATGAAATTCAACATGTGATATAATTTTTGTTCTTTAAAAGGTCTAACATATATATAATATTTGGAGTTCTTTTCTTTTTATTTATGTGTTCAGCTTTGAGTTATTACTCGCCACTCGTTGCGTCGAGAAACAGCTGTTTCATTAAGCACCTTATGCCCAGCTTTGCGATTTACTTCGGCCGCCACCAGCTATCCACAACTAATGGCTCCAATTTGGTCGAAAGTATCTACCAATGATGGAATCTCTGCACAACTCAATAAGTAAGTAAATTTAATAATTTGTTGAGTTCATCTTGAATGAATAGAATATATTCTTCACTAGGCGAGATTTTTGGTTCAACGTGAAATTTCAGTCTATTTTTGATTATCGATACTCTAATTTAACATGGATTGAGATGCAAAAGAAAGACTAATGAACTAGAATCATTTAAACAGCCCGATGTTGAAAAGGGCAATATTCTCGTAGCAGGCTGCACATTGAATAGAATAGAATACAGGCAAGACCAAAGGTATTGCAGTGCTTTTCAATCAGATTCCAATAAATGTGAAATTCCTTTTTTTCTAATCTAAGGCTAATTTGCTGTTGCATGTTGTCAAGTGGGTTGGGTGACAGTCCGTTTAAAACATCAACAGCTACAAAAAAACGTGTACTTGGAATACAAGTGGAGTTGTGATGGCTTTTGTGGGCTCGAGTCGGACGGGCAAAAACGGACGGTCGTCGGTGGGCCTAAGATTAAAAGAGGCAGCTTTCCAATAGCTCCCTTGACCCAGGCTCATAAAAACCCCGCGCAAGGTTCTCTAATGAGCACGATCCCTTCTTCCCGCGCAAAAAGGCCAGGAAATTGTTCCCGCCAGATCTGCGCACAGCTGTTTTTCCCACCATAATGGATTAGTGCCGACCGACTATTGACTGCCTGCCTCTGACCGCTTCCAATACAACTCATTGTTTATCTCCTTCCAATATAAACTTCAAAATCATTCCTTTCAAAGTCGAGTCGTTTTTTGCGGGGTTCTTTTTCCATTTTGTTTGACGCATTAATCATTAATTAATCAATAATTAGAAAAAAATGTAGTCTATTAATTCAATGGCCATTTTCAGTCAAAATTATTATTTTGAATTTTCTATATATGCACGACCGATATAACCAAAACCGGTTTTAATTTTTAAGCAACGATTCCCCAAGTTGACATGTTGAGCATTAAATTCCAGTTTCATTACAACAAAATATTGAAAAAGTCAATTATGATTCCTAATGATGAATGAGTCTCCTACGTTGCTTCCCCCAGTTTCAGATTTACTCATATCCATCGTAAATATTTATATATATTTTACTCTTGAAAGTATACCTCCACTAATAGTCATATGATTTTTATTAGCGAATTTTCCTTAACCCGGGAGAACTCGCTGGGTGAGATTTTCTCTCACGCTTGGAGTAGAATCGCTACGGCCGTACTCTTAATTTAGGTAGAGGGGTCTCCGTTTGTCTAGCTGGAGTTTGGACGTTTGGTCACAGTTTGCCGTCATTCGCAGTCAGTTAGTACTGTCGTGAGCTTCACCCCTCCAGTTGTTCTTTGGAAAACGTATCCGGTGAGAGTTTTGCTCTACATGCGAGTTCTCCCGTTATATATTAAATTCAAACGCTAGCTGTTTACTTTTAGATTAATTTATCTGTAAAATGTAAAATCATATTTTGGGCAGTGGGAGAAATATCACCATGGCTAATTATTTCACTTCCATTCCTCTGGCAAAAGACTTACTTGCGAAAAAAACCACTTTAGTTGGAACATTGAGGAAGAACAAACGAGAAATTCCGCCTTCATTTCTTGTGACCAAAAATAAACCTGTGCATACCAGCATGTTTAGTTTCACGAAATCTGAAACATTAGTCTCTTACAAAGCCAAAGCCAACAAAATAGTGCTAGTGTTATCAACTTTACATAACGACGATAATATTGATAAAACTACAGGAGTTGCAGCGAAACCCGAAATAATAACTTTCTACAATCTCACCAAAGGAGGAGTCGACGTTGTAGATGAAATGAAAGCTATTTACTCTGTTTCAAGGGTTAGCTGTAGATGGCCGCTAACTTTGTTTTTTTCATTTCTAAACATTGGAGGGATCAATAGCTTTATAATTTATAAGGCTAATACGGAAGATCTCGTTGAAAGAAGACTGTTTTTGAAGACCTTAGCCCTAAGTCTAATGAAAGAGCATTTGGTAAGACGTTCAGCTATCCCAAATATTCCTTGTGATGTGCGTGATACAATGAAGCGAATTTCAGGAGTGCAAGAAGAAGACGTTCCAGAGAAAAAAAATCGAGACGGATTTTGTCCTCGTAAAAAAACCGTAGAACAAAGAAAGAGTGCAATGTTTGTAAAAATCCCATATGTACACAACATACGGCCCACACTTGCCGGACAATCTATGATAAACACAAAAATTGTTAAACTTAGTTATGTTATCAAAAACTGTGATTGGTTGACTTGAGTTCCTATTTTTTGTTCATTTGATCATTTTACTTATTGTACCTAACAATTACATTCCTATTTTATTTTATTGTCTCAAAAATTTTAAAAATTTATACTGTATTTTTATGTTAAATTCTTCTTTCAGTTCCATCTTATTGTAATAATTTAATTCAATATATAACTTTTTTTTACGCTATTTTGTGTTTACTTATTTGTTTACCTATTAAACATATTATAATAACGATATTTGGTGTCTAGTAATTGGTATACGCTTGCTTAAAGCAAAAACTTTCAGGGTGAGAGAAAATCTCACGCGCGAGTTCTCGTGTTTCACAATTCCTAGCGAGTTCTCCCGGGTTAAGGGAAATCCGCTATTGAGCTCGTACTCATGACTCGATTTTCGAAGCATTTCTTCAAATGTCCATCGATCCTATCCAGGAAAAATGAGAAAATGAGGTCCGTTCGCAATCCGTTTTCGTTTGATCGTTACCGAACTCGATATTTGATCTGTAAAAAGAAATGTCAGGTTTGTTAATGGCTGAAATCCGACAAGTGGGAAGGGGGGATATTAGAAAATTTGGAATATCTCCATTACTATAAGTCGGATCCAAAAACTTGTATAGATAGAATCAATCTTATTGAAAATTACATGTGCTATCAATAGTTATTCTCTATTTTGAATATTAACCGATTTATTTGCATTTTTAAGTTTTCAGCCTTCGGCAAACCCCCACTATACTAGTGAATAAATAATATTCTGTTATCTAATAAACCACATTATTTGAAGCTTAAATATCAAATATTGTTTTCAAGAGAGTTTTTATACGAGATACATGCAAACATGTTTTGGTGACCCCCTCTTAAATTCATGGACTACTAAAATTTGATTGATTGAGATAAAAATTATTCTGATTCATTATAAATTACAGTACTAGATATAGTAAATAGTTTTCAATAAAATTAAAATGTTACATTCCGATATGTTTCAGTAATTGTTTTTCTTTGCGGTGAGCCCTTGGCAGACCTGTTTCTTTACATTTGAGACGCTTCCCGCCGGCAGGGAAAAGATTTCTTATTACCGTTTGTATTTATTCACTTAATATTCACGGTGGTGTTGTGCTAGCAGTATGTAGGTTTATCTATTATTAAACTTCACGAGGAAATCTGCTTAGTTTATGCAGCCACTGCGTGACGGACTTTTGTTTACTTTATTGTCACGACAGCATCCGCTAATATTCAATGGTGGCATGGCTGCTAAGTTGGCAGGAGTTGTCTCCAAGGCGGATAGAAAGGAGAGTTTCCACAGCTCGGGACGAGAATATGATTAAAAGGAAACATGGCCACTGCTCGTCAAGTCCTGTCCTACTTAAGATTCTAGCCTTCACTTAGTTTATTATGACTTGGAGACTTTACTAAAGATACAACTTCGAAGTGGGACGAAGAGAAGTACTTGTTTCGATTAAATTAAACAAAGGAAATTGAAGTTGATAGCAGTAGGTGGAGTTATAAATTCTGCAGTGCAGCCAACGTTTATGTTCAAATAAGAAGTTAGTTTATTGGGAAATTATTCAATACATCGAACGAGATAAGAGCTCTTTGGTATAATACACTTTACAATAGAGTGTACAATAAGAGTTTAGGGAGAATAAAAAATAAACAGTTAGCATATTTCCTAATTATGAATTCTGAGTCGCAGAGATAATTTAGTAAACATTCTTGGTTCGACGGCAAAGCAGTCGGCCTAGAACCAAACTACTCAAAAACACCAATCATGACCAGAAGTATACAAGAAACAATAACACTTTATGTTATGTTGATGATTACATATACTTAGGCCAGGTTATACCCTTTAAAGACAGCACGAATAAGGAAATCCAGAGAAGACTCTCACTTGGATGGAAAAAGTACTGGAGAATCGACTTTATATTGAAAAGCAAACACGAAATGCGCCTTAAAAAACTAATCTTTGACAGCTGTGTGTTGCCAGTATATCTCAGACTTTGTCCCTCACCAATGCACAGGCTAACAAAGTGAGCGTCTGCCAACGGGCAGCTGAAAGAAGTGTGCTTCATATAAAGAAAAAGGATAAGGTGAGGTGCACGCAAATAAGAAGATATATTGCTCTCTATTATTATTGCCTTTAGTAAGCTTCCCGCCTTTACATTTTGGTGCCGAAACCCGGGACCAAAAAGCTTCCCCGCCCCGACATTTTGGTGCCGAAATAGCTCTATTATTAT
>CM032231.1:6142500-6320000 GCA_019009955.1 Riptortus pedestris | reverse complement strand
GGACAGTGAAGACTTACATAAAAAATTAATTTTATTATTAACAATTGCCAACAACGGGTATTAACCTTAAACACTGAAACGGGTAAATGTCAAAATATTGTGCAAAGTAATATCTTGCCAAAAAAACACCATCACCATTCAGCCTCAAATCAATTCCCCGGGCGAAGCCGGGTATCTGAGCTAGTATATATGAAGGGTCAGGGGGAAAAAAGATGAAAGTGACCAAAAAGTGATTTTGAAAAAAATGAAAAACAAAGTTTGATTTGTATTAACTCCTTTTGTAATATAATCATACCTTTTATTTTAGTGAATCAACTCCTAAAAGATATTAGTAATCAATATATGCAGTTCCATGTAGCTTCTAGATGAAATGATGAAGGTGAAAAAAAAACTTAATGAACAACTTATATTTCACTGACAATGAACAAAACATTTTATGAAAATTTATTCATCTGGGTATTCCAAGTATACATCTTCGCTGTCATCGTGAACACATCTGCTGGATTTATGCTGGGCAAATTCTCAAAGAACGCCTTCGCAGCAGGGTTAACCAAAAAATTTTTTAATTGTTGCAAGTCGTTGAACTTTGGTTGAGAAATGGCAATGGTCCATCATACAGGTTAGTTAAAGGTCTACGTGGAGCAGGACGTTTTCTTGTATTTTTCCCCCTTTTTGGTGGTTTCCAAAGGATTTCAGCGTCAATGTACGTAACAACCAGAAAAAGTATTTCGGTGAAAAATTTTTGAAGGATGTTCATTCATGACCTTTAAACAACGTACGGGCCTAGTGGGAAAGGGACAACTTTTCAAGTACATAGGATTCAAGAATTCTCTCCATGTCTTGAAAAGTTCTTGCTGGCAGTTGATCAGAGCAAAGGGCGACAGCCTCTCTCTGCTATTTCTTATAACATCCCTCCATTCATTGGGCAACTCAACCTAAGTCTGCTGGTTGATGTAACTATGGTTTTTATCACATTCGAGGTATGAATGCCCTCGAATGGGAAAATATACTTCAACACTGTCGAAGCGATGCTTCTCAGTCACTAAATGATGAAGGTAACGAATTAGGGTATAATTTTTATTCTGCCCAGCACAGGAATCGCAAACTATCGCTTGTGACATTCATCTATTTTCCCCCTTACCCCAAATCTTTTCATGCACATTTCGGTCGATTCTCATCATTTTTTCCCCTTGTTGTTCTACCAGATGATATTACTCCTTCATAGCACCTTGATAGCGCTAGTATCTTAAAATCGACGAAAAAGTGACTTTCATCTTTTTTCCCCCTGGCCCTTCATATATATATATATATATATATGTGTGTGTGTGTGTGTGTGTGTGTGTGTGTGTGTGTGTGTGTGTGTGTGTGTGTGTGTGTGTGTGTGTAGGTAAGATGGATGGATATTTCAGAAACCTTTTCTAAAATGTGGTCATGTGTATTACCTCAACAGCTGATTTCCTTTAAGGGTAATCCGCTGAAAAGCTAAGTGAGTAGCGGGAGTAGATATAGGGGGGGGGGCGAAAAAGGTAAAAGGCTAATGTAAACATCGGATTTGGATGATAAGTAGAAGGGAGGAGAGGAGCTAATAGGGAGAGAGAGAGGGCTGCTCATGAATAAAGAGAGAGGGAGAGAGTCTGCTAACGAGGAGGGGGTGAGAGACTTTAAGCACTTGCCTTTTGGGTCCTTTTTACTTGGACTCGACCCACTTTGGTCATCTCTTCTCTGAGTGCACCCTTTTAATATATTATGAAATGCTTTTTAACTTTTCCGCGCTAAGTGAATGACATAAAGGCTTTTGGAGCAGGGCTAGGATTCCTCTCTCAACCTATGCCAAATCAAGCAAGACATGCGCTATATTTTATACTTTCTTTTCTCCTTGACTACACCCAGTTCATTTACTACCAACTATAAAACTAAGTAATTTTCTAAAACTAAACATATTTCCCACGTGGTTATACAATAGAACAATCTGCATATCGGTAACACTTAACACCACCGTGAGTAAATACAAACACTAATAAGAAATCTTTCTGTTAAATTTAATAAGCTCCTAACAGAAACGGCTTCTGAATATTTAAGAAAAAGGTCTGCCAACCACTCAGAGCAGAGTAGATTCAGACAGACATATTCTTCACCGGAAAGAAAAACAATTACTGATTTTTATCTGAATATAGCATATTGACTTTATTGTAAACTATTTACCATATCTAGTTCTGCAGTTTATAATGTATTAGAATAATTTATATTTTATTAACTCCAATTTTGGTAGCCAAGAACTAATGAAGGTGTGGGTAGGGGCAACAGAACGTGTTTGCATATATCTCACAAAGTAAAAGTTTACAAGACTTTCTAAACCAATTTCACGAGAGCTGAACAGTTACGGAATCAGCCGAACTAGTTTTCGTCTAACAATACCAACCATAGCCGATCTCATCTCCTCCGTCTATCGCACACACTTAATAAAAATACCAAACACTCAGTTAGTATTCAAGATAGAGAATAAATGTATATAATAATATTTATAGTAAATTTAATTTTCAGTAAGATTGATTTTATACAAGTTTTCGATCCGACGTATAGTAACGGAGATATATAAAGGGCTTTAAAACAGTTTCGTATGATGCAGCCTGCGTACTAGCTAAAATAGTCCCCATCGATTTATTAGCACATACTTACTTTGATTAATATAACCTTCATCCAGTATTTCAAATGATATTAAAACTGAATTTGTTGAGTCAGGATAAGAATAAATGAGATGGTGTCCCTTAGCAAATTTCCAAAAATATATGTTTATGAAGAACCATTACCACAGGTTTGAGTACCTGAAGCGAGAAGACCCATTACCACAGGTTTGAGTACCTGAAGCGAGAAGACCCATTACCACAGGTTTGAGTACCTGAAGCGAGAAGACCCATTACCACAGGTTTGAGTACCTGAAGCGAGAAGACCCATTACCACAGGTTTGAGTACCTGAAGCGAGAAGACCCATTACCACAGGTTTGAGTACCTGAAGCGAGAAGACCCATTACCACAGGTTTGAGTACCTGAAGCGAGAAGACCCATTACCACAGGTTTGAGTACCTGAAGCGAGAAGACCCATTACCACAGGTTTGAGTACCTGAAGCGAGAAGACCCATTACCACAGGTTTGAGTACCTGAAGCGAGAAGACCCATTACCACAGGTTTGAGTACCTGAAGCGAGAAGACCCATTACCACAGGTTTGAGTACCTGAAGCGAGAAGACCCATTACCACAGGTTTGAGTACCTGAAGCGAGACGACCCATTACCACAGGTTTGAGTACCTGGAGCGAGAAGACCCCATTTCCACATATTTAAATGCCAGTTGGTTGAGATTTATAACTGTTTGGCAGAATACAATTTAATCTTCTACAATGCGAACCAGTCATTGTCAGTGAACATTGTAAGTACAATACAAACACACAACTCATTATCACAAGGAAGTCTCAATTCATAAACATAGAACTTCGGTAGCTATACGTGTTTTTATAGGATTACAGGACTTTCTGAAGGTAGCCCACACATTCCCATAATACTCCAGCATTTACTTGATGTTAAGATATACTCACAAATGTATAAGTATTAAATTTTAAACTTCTTTTTAATTATTCTTAAATTATATCTTTTAAACTCCAGCTAAAATGATTTACTATATGTGTATGTGTGAGTGTGTGTGTGTGTGTGTGTGTGTGTGTGTGTGTGTGCGTCCGTGTGTGTGTGTTTGTGTGGGTGCTTGTGCGTGTTTGATTGTATGTGTGATAGAGAAAGTGGGAGCATATGATTGAGTATATTTTAGATATTATAATGTTTAATCGGTTTATTTTATTTATGTACATACTATTTATTATTTATTTTATTGTAGTTTTAATTAAACATTCAAAGTATATAATTGTATTCGTAATTTTATTAGTCTTTATAGTGTTTAATTATCTAGTTTCTTCACAAGATATCTTTTTTTTTCCTTTTTTTTTAATGTTTCGTTTTTGTTTATGTTTTTTATTTGTTGATTCCTGTTTTTTTTTGGTCTCTGGTTGCGTTTTGTTAGTTGGTTGTATTCTGTTATTTAGTTGCGTTTTGTTATTTAGTTCGCGTTCTGTTATTTAGTTGCGTTTTGTTATTTGGTTGCGTTCTTAGTTTGTTCTGTTGTAATTATATTATTTAATGTTTTCTTGTTACTGTTTTCATTATTGTATTTTGTTTATATTCCTTGTTTTTTTTTATGAGCAATATCCCCTCGCAGTGAACGCTCCACAATAAATAAATAAATTGTGTTATTTGTTCGTAATTTCTTCAAAATCAACAAAAATCCTCGACTGAAGAACTCAAGATTTGATGAATGTTTCATGAAATTGAGAACTGCCTTAGTTAGTTGGGCTGATTGAATAAGAATAAATTCCATTTCCGGCGCATTCCAAAGGACAATGACGTTAGTAGAGGCTTAATTGGTCTCAGATAGTTTGTGTTGTCAGTATTTATAAAGGAGAGTAAAAGGTTGCGGTTGGAGTTGCGGTCCCTTTCGTAGAGAAATGTCCGCTGCAGGAAACTGACCCGGAAAACTTTTCTAATTTCACACCCTCCTCCCCCCAACACACATCAGCTGATTACAGTTTACCTCTCCTAATTCCCATATCGCTTTAAACTAGTGTCGCCCTCTAGCCTCTCCAACCTAGTCCCTATTCCAGTTACCTTTAACGTTTTTCAATCAAATTTACAACTCTTGTTCTCCTTATTTATTTTATTTACAAGTTAAGTGTTCATGTTCATTTCAACTTCCGTCTACTAAGTGAAGGACGTATCGAAATCGCGAAAAAGTGTTTATTTTCAGATAAGAACGGAATTATTCGTTTTGAACCTCCCTGAACTCTTGAACTTTGAATAGTGACGTCAGTAGTTATGCATGTGCATACGGACCTGAATAACTCAACAATGACTTCACCAAGAATATTAAAACACATCTAAAGACATATTTTGACATGATGCGTTGGAACACGAATATAAAATATCAATAGAAATTATTTTAAATGTACTGCTGCAGAAAATTAGGTTTATTTATTCAAATAGGAGTAAAGTTTGTCGTGTATTGCTTGAATCAGATTTTTATGATCATTCATGAAAATAAAAACTCTAAGGTTTATCTGATTTTCTACTTAAATTCAGCGTGGCCAATTTTTTTTTCGCTTTCAGACCAATGTAAAAACATCAGCAAACAAATTGAAAATCTCGTCAGCCTGGCCTCCCTTTTGTTACTCAATCACTCAAAAGTGGCTCAGAACATTTCTATCGGCTTTTATTTTTTGTGAGTCAACTATCCCAAGGTACAAATTTTATGTCAAAACATATTTTTGTTGAAAAAAAAAATGTAAAGAACGAATTGTTTTTAAAATCCATTTTCAGGTCCTAAATCCGGATTAATAAATTCCATTATGTTTACTTCCGTTCACTAAATAGAATTTATTAAGGTTAAATTAAAGTGGCTCTATATAATTAAATAATAAAACTGGTGAGCCTGCCCCAGTATTAAGTTCTTGGACTACTAAAATTTGATTGATTGAGATAAAAATTATTCTGATTCATTATAAATTACAGCACTAGATATTGCAAATAATTTTTATTAAAATTAATATGTTACATTGATAATGTACTTAATAATGATACTTATGTATTTCAGTAATTGTTTTTCTTTGTGGTGAGGGGTTGGCAGACCTGTTTGTTTACATTTCATACGCTTCCTTTTGGGGGATTTTTAAAATTGACTGAATGATTTCTTACTAACCGTTTGTATTTATTCACTCAATATTCACAGTGGCGTTGTGTTACCAGTATGTAGATTTATCTATTACTAAACTTCACGAAGGAAATCTGCTTAGTTTACGCAGCCCCTGCGTGACGGACTTTCTGATGGCCTCAGTTTGGTGGCATTCAATTCTTCACCCACAACAAACAAATAAATCATAGAAAATTTGTAAATAATATCATTATTTTGACTCCAATCGAAAACTATCTCATAAGCAATCATGCTGAAAATGTAATAATTTATACTTGTTCAACAATAAATGCCGAGGTATTTAAGTTTCTTAGTTTTAGTTGTAACCTACTGAAATTAACTAATGTGAGTTTCAGTTAGAGCCACCTTAACCACTAAACAACTCATATCAAGCTTAAATCAGTAGTTGTGTACTAGCCGTTGTCACTTGATCACAGGGAAACTGGGAAACCAAGTGTGTCAAATCTGTTGACTATAAAGTACTTGGGAAAACTTCTCAGCATTGGCAGCCCTGACAGAAGTTTTTATATTTAAATATTTTACATTATATATATATATATATATATATAAATCCGAATTCAGCATAATACAAAAGAATTCTACTTTCTAGTGGTATGCAGGTCCTATTAGTTGTAAAACATTCTTTCATAATAAAAGAAAAGAAGGAATAAATAAATATAATTCTTCACTAACTTATTTCAGCTTACAAATAGCCTTGGCTTGTATTATTGTAACAATGATAATAAAGGGAATGGGAAGAGTCGGAGTTAATTAGAGTAACTGCTAGAGT
The DNA here is from genome assembly GCA_019009955.1 of Riptortus pedestris. NCBI lineage: Eukaryota > Metazoa > Arthropoda > Insecta > Hemiptera > Alydidae > Riptortus > Riptortus pedestris. The sequence continues at coordinate 6,313,427 of CM032231.1, read as the reverse complement.
AGATCAGGAATGTAGGCCACATGTGGAAAAAAGTGGCCATCCCCCAGTAGCTGGCATACCTGCAACCCTTAAATACAACTAAAACTAACCACTCTGCAATATTGGGTGAGCTATGAGATCCACGCTTCTCCAACTAAAATTGTCCACTATTATACATACTTATCAAAACTATTAGTAGGTCTCACTTAAGGGATATTAGCTGTATTTATTATGACATTTGGAAAAACGTCTTACATGCCCAAAGATTCTTCCTCGGACATGACGAAAGTGAAGTCCTTATAAATTCATAAATATCTGTTTGCCAGTTACACTGATAAAAAAAAAAGAAACTTTCGTGGATATTTTGGGTATCCAACATTTATATAAGAAAATTCAGACATGCTAATTAAAAATATGCGAACCGTTTGTCTCTATCACCCACCGTTTTATATATATATGTCTGTTACTGCATCTAGCGGTCGCAATTTTTGTGTTATCGTTACAAAACTTGATATATAATCGTTTTATACAAAAAAAAAGATCAAGTTCGTTAACGGCTGAAATCGGACCAGTGGTAGGGCGGGAGGGGGGGGGGGTTAGAGAAGGAGAATTTCGAAAATTCTTAATATCTCCGTGATCATGCATCAGATAGAAAAATTGTATATAACCAATCTTATTGCAAATGTAATTTTCTATAAATATTGTTATGTACATGTTTTCACTATCTTGATTATTAACAGAAATATTTGCATTTTTTACTTTCCGGTCTTCAGTGAAGCCCCACTCCTACTCATCTCAAATTAATAATATTCTATTATGTTATGAAGCACATTATATGAAGCTCAAATACCAAATATTGTTCTCACTGAATTTTTAAGTTTTGAGATAAATGCTTATACGTGAGGCACGTGGGAAATCTGCTTAGTTAACACAGCCCCTGCTTGACTTTATTTGAGATATCGGACATTAACCATTTATATATGTTTAACATCAAACATCATCCTTGATGTTATTTAACATCCTAGAATCAAGGCAAACAACTCGCAGACAAGTTACATATTGCTGAATAGGGTACCAATTAACTATATAGCATCATCTAGTTCAAGGTATAATACACATATAAAATACATAGGTATAACATAAAGTTCCTTAATTTAAAATTAGTTTGCTTTGAATTTCTTGGATGTAGACATGCGTTTGTGCTGAGCACGAGGCATGGAGCAGTAGTGTGGTGGATTAACATTGCTCCACTCTGATAACGTGACTCCATCACCGAGATGTCCTCATGGAAACGTTCGCCATGTTCATCACTGGGTTCTCGGGAAACAAGTCGAGATGTGAGTCGAGGAGATGAATCTTGAGGGACATGTTGCAACCCATCAAGCTGTCCGCACTAATGCACTTCTGCAAAAGTTTGCATAGTCAGGAGATTTATAATTTCCAAGGACGTTGGCTACAACTGACTTGAATGCCAACCATGAATCTTTTTCAGTATTACTGAGCAAGTCTTCCAAGTGACTGTCTGCAATGATCTTCCATATTTGTAGACCTATGAACACACCTTCTCCCACTACTCAACTCTGGAAATGTGTTGGATAGCTAGCGAAAAGCATCTGAGTTGTTGTCTAGTGCGTTCACGAAGTTCTTCATAAGTCCCATCTTTATATAAAGTGGAGGCATAAAAACTTTTTCACGCTCAACCAACGGCACACGAAGGGCGTTTTCAATACCTGTATCCAATTTATCTCTGATGTTTGTTACATGTCATATGAAAGGGCATGCTTAACACTGTAAAATGACACCATTCCCACCTTCCTAGCACAATTAGAACAGGGTCTAGAGTGATTTATAGAAAACCCATAAGGCAGGGAAATTTCGGCGGTGCATTAAAAAAAACCTGACGTGATAGAGAAAAACAGTTTTCAGATCTGTAATGAGCATGAAAAACAGCATTAGAATAAGTATGCATCATGCCTATAAGTAGTAGACTGGTTTTTCAGAGGATTCGACTTGAGAATAAAAAAAAAAAAAAAAAAACAGCCTTGGATACTACTTTCTCCTCTATTTAAGGCAGAGCGATCGATTCTCTGCCAAATGTGACAGGGGAAACGAGACGAGGTTAACGAAATTCGTCAAGTTTCCCAGATCGTCTCATCACTTTAGATACTTGGTGGTTATCTGCCTTAGCCACCAATATTGGGCTAAGGCAGATAACCCCCGCCGTTTGGGGTTTACATGATATCTTGGAGAACTACGTTAAACTGTTTGTTGGTCGTCATCGAGTTGCCAAATCGACGGCTCACCCTTGTCTCTCCCGGATCGAATTGTAACAAGCTATTCAAGTTTGATGTCTCCTTGTCATTGAATCATATCATTTAACAAATGGGAGGGGCTAAACCTATATTTAAATGAACAAGGAGAATGCTGACCAATCACGTAGAACACACGAGTTAGTATCATCATGCTTTTATATACTCAAATATTATTATTGTTTATTGAATTCCACATTTTACTACTAAGACTAATTGGAAAGGACTATCTACAGGTTACCACCCTTTTTAGCCAAGGTGGGGCTAAGGATTTTATTTAGTAATTTCGTCGCTAAATCAATTCCTATTGTCAATGCGGAGATCGAACTCTCCAACCTAAATTTACCAAGTGAGATTAGGGCCAACGCTTTAACTCACATAACTAACCTGAGCCTCACAATAGAAGTTAAATAAATGACTTTCAAATGATTTATAAAATTGGAGAAAAATGAATAAAATACTAGCCATGGAAATGATCTACATACAAATGAAGTTCTAAACATTTATTGATGACTAGCGGACCCGACAGACGTTGTCCTCCATTATATTTCAAGCGATTAGAATATTATACAATGTATGAAATGAAAACAAATAATATAATTTCATTATTCTTTATTTCGAAGTAACATCAATTTTTCTAAAAGTAATTCGTTATAATCAATAAAGTTCATGTTGGAAAGAATTTCGAGGATAACAATATTTCTATGCAAATTACTTGTTTCACGCATTGTTATACGAAAAAATGTTTAAAACAAAAGCTACTTTTAATAACACATAACACAACTTTTGGTATGCGCACGTTTGCCTAAAAACAAATAGAAAATAAAATATCGCGATTTTATTATTCAGGCCTCCCTTATAACCCCCACTCCCGTTCGTACATAAAAAATTTATTATAGCTTATAATCATGGAAGAATTAATGCTAATTTACATATTGAGTTCTGTTAAGTTTTGTTCAATCGTTAGTGCCCGATTGTTGGCTCCCACTTTAATTTTTTAATGTACATAAAAAAGTAACTATAAATAACAAAATAAACGACTTTTATCCTGTGCATATTTGCCAAAAAACCAATAGGTAACGAAATATCGCTATTTTTAATTTTAGGCCATCCAGGGCGTCACCCAAACACAAACTAATAAATTCATTCACATTGGTCCAGCCGTTTAGGAGAAGTTCCTACAGTAGAATTATTTATACAAAGATAAGAACAATGAAAATTCCAATAGTTCAATTTGATACTTATATTTTTTAAAACTTACGACTTCCTGGACTACATGGTTTAGGCGGATTTTTTCTTATCTTCTTCTTCATGGCACAACTCCGCCTTAGTTTTACACATATCAACACTTATAATAATTGTATTCTCTATCTATATTTTAAGTTTATTTTGCTCAATCGAAAACTTGATGGCCATTTTTTGAGGGGCCGGGAACCTAAGGAATATGGAATGTACAGTTTAGCCAGCTGATACTTGCTCATATCGAGTCCAACAGATCACCATCCAGTCTGCGTTGATGCACGTGTTTCTCGTGGAAGAAAATGACAGGGAATCCTTGGCTCCAGTAACATCTTTGTAAAGAAGACACTCCTGATGGAGGTGTAACCTCTGAAAGAGCTCTCTCGCATTGAATAAACAACTCTGAAGGAACCAGGCCTTTCCTTTCTCACCTGAGATAATAATTCCTTCACCATCCAGCACCTCAAAAATGAAAAATGAAAGAAAATAGTTCCTTTATATCTCGTTGAAACCCCAAACTAGATTGGAAGCAACTTCGAAAACGGCTGGTCTCTCCAAATGGTAACACTTTTCATCATTATTTTCATTGGGAAAATAGTTTTTCCTGCTGTTGCCAGTTTTTATTTTCTGGCTTACTCAGTCTCTGTTGAACAGAGGCTATGACACTTGTGATATATTATGGATGATAATATATTTCTATACTTGCCCCATTTTCGCAGTTTTCATTTCTATTCTCAGGTTATTCAAAGTATATGTTTTATTTAACATAAAAAAGTTTAGCTTTTATTTACCATAAGAGGCGAGCTGTACAAACAGCGTCTCTACAGAGGTTCTCAATAGCAGTGTTTGGCAAATGTAACTCTTAACTGCTAAATGTAAACTACAACTACTTCTGTTTGCCAGTAGCTGCAGCTACTAATTACATTTGTAGTTAATAGTTAGCAGCGGGCAAATACATTTTTGTAATCAGTAGTTAGTAGTTACATTTTTTCAACTACCAACTACAAGTTGAAAAAAGTAGTTAAGACGTTTTTAACAACGAAAACAAATGTAGTTAGTAATTGCGTTTTTTGTTTAACTTTTAACTGATTTTACTTATTTTAACTTTTAACTTTTTACTGATGATTGTAAAAATACTTTGTGACATTACAGGGCTATCCTTCTTAGTTTAATTCGATCATTTGAAATGGGGGGAGGGGGGGCTGATTTTATAAATAATTTGTATGTTCCTGTTTGATACGATTGAATAAGGACTTCCTTCTCATCCATCATCTGACTATTCTCAACATTATCTAAATGTTTTAATTCACTTGAAATGAAAAAAAGGCAATATACTTAATAAACCACGCGCGTATCAGTTAAATAAAAGCCCGTCACGCAGGGGCTGCGTTAACTAAACAGATTTCCCACGCGCGTCACGTATTTGCATTTATCTCAAAAAGGAAATGTTCAATGAAAAATATATTTGGTATTTAGGCTTCAAATAATGTGCTTCTTAATATAGCTGCTTATTGTATTTATGACATGAGTCGGAGAAGGGGTTTACTGAAGGCGGAAAACTAATAAATGTGCTTATCTCGGTTAATAATGAAGATAATGAAAAAAATGTACATAACAACATTTATAGAACGTTATATTAGCAATAAGATTGGTTTTATATCATTTTTCGATCCGATGCATAATAACGGAGATATTAAGAATTTTCGAAATTAACCCTTTCTAACCCCCCCCCCCCCCCCGATTGCCCGATTCCAGCATATATCTACAGTTTTGAACGGACCTCATTTTCATCATCTCCTGGGTAGGATCGGTGGACAATTGAAGAAGATTTTCTAAAATCATGTCATGACTACGTCCTCAATAGCTGCTAAATATTCCCCTTAAGGGAAATCTGCTGATAGCACAGATGTTTACTATAATACGTGAACAATGTCAACAACTACCTGGAAATGAAGGATGAACTAGAAACAGCTTGATAATACCACTGGATTATATTATTATTTTATCAACAATATTGGTTATATTATATGTTTAACACAATACACAATAATTCATGTAATCGTAATCTGAGATATTTACCCCAACAATTGAGTATTTTGCCCATTAAGATATCACATAATTAATATTACATAAAACGCATATGAATCGAGGTTAGTATAGATTGAATAAAACTCTGGTTTATAAATAAAAATTTATTCGGAATTCATATTGGTAAATCTGCAAAAATTACTATTTTTATAGAAACATATATCTTTTGATAAGAGAGTTAGATATGAAAGTATAGTAAGTTATTGGGAGGGGGGGGGGGAGTTCTTGTCTGAGCAAAAGTTGGAATTATTAGATAAATATAGTGAGAATGGTGTTCCTTGTCACAACTTACTAACTATCATACTCCCAAACTATACTACTTAATCTCTCTCTCTCTCTCTCTCTCTCACTCTCTCTCTCTCTCTCTCTCTCTCTCTCTCTCTCTCTCTCTCTCTCTCTCTCTCTCTCTCTCTATCTATCTATCTATCTCTCTCTCTCTCTCTCTCCCCCTCTCTCTCCCCCCCTCAAATGGGCGCCTGCAATTGGAGCCTCGCTGCCTGTGTTCAGTGAACCTTCAATAATTGCATAATAGATCCAATAATTGCATAATAGACCTAGTGACATACATCTCACCTATATATTACTCAACAACCCCTATATTACTCATATAATCCCTATATTACTCATATAACCCCTATATTACACATATAACCCCTATATTACACATATAACCCCTATATTACACGTATAACCCCTATATTACACGTATAACCCCTATATTACACATATAACCCCTATATTACACATATAACCCCTATATTACACGTATAACCCCTATATAACACGTATAACCTCTATATTACACATATAACCCCTATATTTCACATATAACCCCTTCATTACACGCATAACCCCCATATTGCACATATAACCCCTATATTACACATATAACCCCTATATTACACATATAACCCCTATATTACACATATAACCCCTATATTACACATATAACCCCTATATTACACGTATAACCCCTATATTACACATATAACCCCTATATTACACATATAACCCCTATATTACACATATAACCCCTATATTACACGTATAACCCCTATATTACACGTATAACCCCTATATTACACATATAACCCATATAATACACGTATAACCCCTATATTACACATATAACCCCTATATTACACATATAACCCCTATATTACACGTATAACCCCTATATTACACACATAATCCCTATATTACACATATAACCCCTATATTACACATATAACCCCTATATTACACATATAACCCCTATATTACACGTATAACCCCTATATTTCACATATAACCCCTATATTACACATATAACCCCTATATTACACGTATAACCCCTATATTACACGTATAACCCCTATATTACACATATAACCCCTATATTTCACATATAACCCCTTCATTACACGTATAACCCCCATATTGCACATATAACCCCTATATTTCACATATAACCCCTTCATTACACGTATAACCCCTATATTACACATATAACCCCTATATTACACGTATAACCCCTATATTACACGTATAACCCCTATATTACACGTATAACCCCTATATTACACGTATAACCCCTATATTACACATATAACCCCTATATTACACATATAACCCCTATATTACACGTATAACCCCTATATTACACATATAACCCCTATATTACACATATAACCCCTATATTACACATATAACCCCTAAATTACACATATAACCCCTATATTACACGTATAACCCCTATCTTACACATTTAACCCCTAAATTACACATATAACCCCTATATTACACATATAACCCCTATATTACACATATAACCCCTATATTACACGTATAACCCCTATATTACACATATAACCCCTATATTACACATATAACCCCTAAATTACACATATAACCCCTATATTACACGTATAACCCCTCTATTACACATATAACCCCTATATTACATATATAACTCTTACATATATCCTATATGTATCCCATCTCACTTATAAAATATTTATATTATCTAAAAATTTGTAATTCATTCAATCTATATGTCCAATTTAAAATTCTATGTACAAGTTCCCCTCGTCATTTAGAAACTGCTTCGTCGATTGCTCTAAAACCTTCATAACATCGTCGGTCTGGATCAGTTTTTTAAGTGTATCCTAGGGCAATCGAGCAACGAGTATTCATACATACAATCATATATAGTCATATTAACAATATGCGGTTATATCACGAACCTCTTTGTTCTAAGTGTAAACAACAAATATTATTTTCAAGAGCCCTTTATTTAGCGAGAAACATGCAAAGTCCTTGTGCGAGGACGTCCTCAATTTATATTTTACGCTATTGTTTATTTGATATATTTAATGTCTATACTCGATATTCAACTGTTTCAGTCTTCAATGTGCATATTATTTATTGGTTGTTATCGGACTAGCAATAGGGGTAGGGGGAGTCGAACAATCAAAATATCTCCAATATTACGAGTCGGGTCGTATATATTTGTCTGCTAACGCTCTAGCAGTCACAGTTATTGTTTGATCGGATCCAAACTCAATATTTAAATTTTTTTTGTGAAAGGCCTTTCAAGTTCGGACTGTATAAGTCAGATCGAAAACTTTTACATAACGAGTCCTAATGCAAAATAAATTACTTGTAATGTTTTTATATTCATTCTTTCTCTATCTCAAATATTAAGAGATATTTTCTGTTTTTTTTTTTTAATTTTCATTCTTCGATAAACCCCTGATAACAACCCCAGTCCCCCCTGTTGTGGTCTGACCCTAATATTCTTTCTCATTGTTATGAATAAGCCAACATATCGTGAACCATCTTATTTCATGCTGAAATACCAAATATTGTGTTCAACAAATCGTATCTAGATAACATACATGTAAATACGTTCTGATGACCCCTTCTCCCACCGTCATTTGTTCTTGGATTACTAAAATTACAGTGATTGAGATGAAAACTCTTTTGGTTAATTATAAATTGCAGCACTTGTGTAATATTTTCAAAAACACCACTTTATATTCATAGTCATACGATTCAATTATCCATTCTTTACATTGTCATACAATACAATGATTCATTTTTTTATTTTACACGTGTGACTTTTTATCATATGTTAAATACAATGTATCAATACAACCGCGCCACCACTATCAATTAAAAATTCAATATTCTTGTCGTTTAAACCTAATGAAAGTTTATATCTACCAGAATAGTTACTTACATCATCATTAGTATTATAGAGAGTGTTGTTAGTTGTTTTAAATATTTATTCGTTTATTTGCAACAACATATTTAAATATTACAAGCAAATGATATGATACTAAGAACAGCTTGAATATTGTCTTGAGGTGGGGAGTTGTCCATTGACAATACCCACAATGGAGGGAACAATGGGTTGTATTATGGAGTTAAACAGTACACTACACTAGAAGGTCACTTGCCCACTTATGCTTCAGACGTCGCCTTGGGTTTTCTGGAATATGGCAAGATGATGAAAGTGATTCGACTAAAGGATTAGGATGTGCGGGAAGGAGAGAGTGGAATTTCTGATATCGGGATGTTGTTAGTTAAATTCCGTAAAGCTCGATCTGTGATTCTACATTTTCATCATTTTGTAGTTCAAATGTGCTTCTATTGTTTGATCATCTATGTTGTCTTTTTGGATATATGACGTTGTAATTAGCAAATATTACAGGAATAATTCTTATATTTACATCTGAGTTTATCATGTCCTTCATAGCCACAATCTGATCGTACTGCCATCTTCTATTGGTTTTGTGAACTTGTCGGATAACAAGGTACAACTCGACTAGTTTTCTGTTCCAAAGCCTGTGTTGCCATTTCTTGTTGACTGTCTGATTCCATTGGGAGCTGGTAATCATGAGTGGGCGCTTCTTTAGCTGAGGCTAATCCTACAACACGCTGAAGCGTCAGGGTTTTCGCGTCTTCTTGTTGACTGTCTGATTCCATTGGGAGCTGGTAATCATGAGTGGGCGCTTCTTTAGCTGAGGCTACTCCTACAACACGCTGAAGCGTCAGGGTTTTCACGTCTTCTTGTTGACTGTCTGATTCCATTGGGAGCTGGTAATCATGAGTGGGCGCTTCTTTAGCTGAGGCTACTCCTACAACACGCTGAAGCGTCAGGGTTTTCACGTCTTCTTGTTGACTGTCTGATTCCATTGGGAGCTGGTAATCATGAGTGGGCGCTTCTTTAGCTGAGGCTACTCCTACAACACGCTGAAGCGTCAGGGTTTTCACGTCTTCTTCAAACAACCTTTCCATAGTTTTACCTTTTCCTAAAACGGTCACCAAGTAACCACCTTTAGTTCAGCCATAAAGTCACAATCAGCAGCTAAACCTGTAATGCGGTCTAACCAGTCATTAGCTATTTCATTCATTTCTTTAAAACTATTGTAAAATTTATATTTTTAAACAAACTTGGATTTGCTCCACATAAAATATGTAGCAAGACAATCAATAATACCTTCTGAAGATGTATCACAAGGTGGCTGTGCTAGTATTAACAAATTCTTCGCTAGCCTAAAAATATATTCTGTGAATGAATTTAAGAAGATAGCCTCCTCGTCTACAATATTATTAGACAAAAAATACTGGTGTAATTGCATTTTAGAAATAGTCCAATCAGTTTTTAATGAAAATTCACTTCCATGACAAAAACAAATTTGGCAGCTCACACTTTTCCTCTCTTCTACCCCAACTGTACAGTTTGGGGGATTATTTTTCTTCCGTCCTCCCATTATTTTTTATTCCTCGTCGCCAATCTAAAACATTCACATCCACCACTTTATTTCCATAGTAACACAACACAAATACACATGTGTAAAACAATAGTATGAATCATTGTATTGTATGACTATGTAAAGAATGAATTATTTCTTTACATAGTCATAGAATATTATGATTCATTCTTTTTTTTACACTTTGTGTGTCTTTGTATCCCTTAGTAAATAAGATGTATCAATATACCACAACTAGATATCGTGAAAACGTTTCAATAAATTTAGTATATTAAATTCAGATAAATTTGTGCATTTTTTTTTTCGGTCAAAAATATTTCTATCTATCAGCTCTGAGAGGTTGGCTGACCTGTTTGTTTATAATTCAGTCCCTTTGCGTTATGGAGGTTATTCAAATGTAAATTGACTGAAAGATTTCTAGTTCCCATTTGTATTTGTTCATCAAATATTCTCGGAAGAGTTAAGTGTAAAAGTATGTATTGAAAAACTCTGGTGGGAAATCTGCTTAGTTTACAAAGCCCCAGCTGACGTACTTACTTGAGCATTCTATCAAATTTTATTGGTGACTATAATGTGCCGATTTATCCATGTCATCCTACATCTGTTGCTAACAAGGAATTTAATTTTTAATCAGATATCCTTAGATTTAGTCCATTTAGTGGCATAGGTATAGTAAGTAAAGAACAATGAAAAGCATATTATGTCTGTACATAGATATGTATGTATATATATATATATATATATATATATATCTATGTATATATATATATATATATATATATATATATATATATATATATATATATATACTAGCTCAGATACCCGGCTTCGCTCGGGAATTCATATGAGGCTTAATGGTGATGGTATTTTTTTTTGGACTTTGCAAATATTTTGACATTTACCCGTCCCAGTGTTTAGTTTAAATACCCGTCGTTTCTGTGGATTTCTTAATAATAAAATTATTTTTTTATGTAAGACCTCACTGTGCTACATATTGACATATTTCCCGTTTCCTGTGCAATATTTGAATTATTAAGCACAAAATATGAACATACATTTGAATTAGTTTCTCCCGGTGAGGTACCTTATAGTTCCAAAGAATTGTTGAGCAAATTTCACTAAATAATAAAATAAACCACTTTGTTATGTGCATATTTGCCGAAACCCCAATAGGAGACGAAATATCACTATTTTTAATTTCAGGCCTCCCCTATAACCCTCACTCCTGCCCGTCCCTAGAAATGTTAGTATGGCTTATTATAATGAAGGTAATAGTGCTAATACACATACCGAGTTTTATTTAGTTCGGATGAGTCTTTTGTGCCAAATAAAATTGTTGACTTCCGCTATAATTTTTAGCGTATAACTCATTTAAACTTCGGTATACGACAAAAGTGTATATAACAAAAGTTACTCTAAATAACAAAATAAACAACTTTTGTTATGTGCATATGTACCGAAAAACCAATAGAAAACGAAATATCGCTATTTTTAATTTCATGCTTCCCTTATAACCCCCACTCCTGTTCGTCTCAGAGAAAATTAATAAAGCCTAAAGTCTAAGTTGGGTTAGTAGTAATATACATACCAAGTTTCATAAAATTCGGTTCAGCCGTTTATGCGTGAAAAGGTAACAAACAAACAAACAAACATACACGAAAGAAACAAAATGCAGATATGGTTTCTATGACATGTGAAACGAAAAGTTATCGTGAAATTTCGCGAAAAAAATCAATGTACAGACAGAGGTTACAATTTTATATATATATATATATATATATATATATATATATATATAATTGTGTTGATGTTTTCGACCAGGTTATATTTATATATTGTGTTCTTTTTGGAGTTTTGGTCAATGGTGGTGAAAACATCTTAGTTTATGCAGATATTTCGAGAATCTTCTCGAATTTAACAGAGAATCATAGAAGATAGCTTTAACAAATTATAGCAATAATTGTAATAACACATAACAATAACAGCTGTAACATAATAACGTGACAATAACACAATAACTTTCATACAACTAAAAATAGCATTAATAAAATATAACAATAATTGTAAAAACACATAACAATAGTTCTAACACAATATAACAACTGCAATGTAATAATTATAATATAGTTCAACAAACAAGGACAATATACTATAGATATACAACATAAGGCTGGGACCCTGCTGTGTAAACAAAAGAAGGGAGGTTACTATAACCCTAGTCCTAAGTGCTATAGTTATGTGTACTAGTTTTTAAGTATATTTAGTCTTGGTAAGTAATAATTGAAAAAACACCCACTTTTACACTCTAGTTTAATAACAATGTGCAATATTATAAAGTAGTTCCTGTAATTTTACAGCCCTCAAGAAGAGAAAATAAAGATTCTCGAAATATCGGCATAAACTAAGATTTTTTCTCCAACATTAACCAAAACTCCAAAATGAATAACGACACCATATATATATATATTCATTACTATTTCTAAGTAAGTGGAGTACTAATCCGTTTATTTTTTTGTTCTAGGTACGTTATCATGAATCCTACATTATGGTGCGTATAATATATACTTCCCTTCATAATTGCCTGTTGTAAGACCATTGTACATTCAACTTAGTAGAATTCCGTATCCTATAGAAATTGGTATAGGTATATACAACTCCACTGGAATCTGTAACAGTACGGCGGAGGAGTTCCAGCGTGCACAACTCCCTGGAAATTATAATACGACAACCGAACTATTGAAATCATAACCGTTCATGATTCTGTTTTTCACTCCTCATTTCTTAGAAACAAGTTAAATCTGTTGATTAATTTCTCCCCTGATGATGCCGCAGATATTCTTCACAAAGCTTGCTCGTTCAAAGCCTCACTAGGAGTTTGGACTGACTCATGTGCGTTTTATGTTCACCTTGTATCGTGGTACAATGCTCTATTTGTTATTAGCAGATTTACCTTAAGGGAAATCAGCTATTGAGGTAGTACTCATGATTCGAGTTTCGAACAATTTCTTCAAATGTCCATCGATCCTACCCAGGAGATGACGAAAATGAGGTCCGTTCAAAATTATATCTGTTAACGCTCTAGCGGTCGAAATTTTTGTTTGATCGTTACTAAACTCGGAATTTAATCGTTTTATGTAAAAAGGAAGATCAAGTTCGTTAATGGCTGAAATCGGACGAGGGGAAAAAGGGGGTTTAGTGGAGAGGATTTTGGAAAATTCAAAATATCTCCCGTTATTTTGCGTCGGATCGAAAAATTGTATATCAATTTTATTGAAAATTAAATTTATTATAAATATTGTTCTATACATTTATTCTGTTTCTTGAATATTAACCGAGATATTTGCATTTGTATAGTGTGTGTGGTTGGAAGGAGTCGGCTATGTTCGGGACTTTCCCCCGAGAGCTAGGGCGGCCGTTTCCGTAACTGTTCGTCCCTCGTGAATATGTTTAGAGATTCCTTAATACTACTGTAGTTAATACTACTGTAGTTAATAGGCAGATTTCTCTATTGTAAAACATCACGTGAGAAATCTGCTTAGTTTACGGAGCCCCTGCGTGGCGGGTTTTTTTTTTTTTTTTTGGGTATGCCGCTCCCATTTAGTGCTAAATGCCTATTGTTATCAAAGGAAATTATCGAAGGGAAGTTAGTGGCACTCCTTATCGTTTTGGAAAGGCTTTCTATTAGTAGAGAAATGATATTTTAGAAAGAGTAAATGGGAGATGGAGGAAAAAGCCGAGTCAGGAGGAGAGGAGAGAGTTGGCAAGACGCCCATAGCTGCTAAGAGGCCATGTTCTACTGATTACTGTTCCTGGGTACATGTGTTCTGCCTGGACCATCTCACTGCCATCGGCATCTGCCTAGGTCTAGCCCTAGATCACAAAGCATGCGATATCATTTCACGATCAACTCATAATAATTATAATATGAAACTTTGCATTATATACCAGCTAAGGCCTAAAGCAATCATATATTCTTAAGACGAGAGAGGAAAACAGATTGGTACAATTGGTCATGGTGATGAGAGTCGGTTGAGGATGGACAATGCCACACACACACACACACACACACACACACACACACACACACACACACAAACACACACACACACACACACACACACACACATATATATATATACATATACATATTCTAGCTATATATAATGATGGCTTCGCTATGCTCAATGTTGTCATTTTCTTTTGAAATTGCTCTTATGTGCGTGCACAATAGTTTTACATTTCCCCCGTGTGTAGGTCATATACCTGAATATTTAGCAATTAAAGCGAACTTACCGATTAGGGTTTATCGATGATTAAAAATATTTCCTGATCAACTTGTGTGTACTGTTGAAAATATCGTGGACAATACTAATCATGATCATGGATTGCATTCATTCCTAGTTATTAAGAACCATTACTGAGGTGGCTTTCCTAGGGAAATATATAGGCAGAATAATGAGTGTGGATGTTATTCAATGCAAGGCAGTCTGAGTTTTTACTTTTACTAAATTTTGCTGCTTTCTGAATAATCGATGAACAATTGCTGAGTTTGTCAGACGAAACGTTAAGTGATTACTATTCAATCCCAATTCGTTAATCAAAACACTAATGGTCACAAATATCATATTAGTGAATAGCATTTTTTTATTATTAACTAAGTAATATTAACAATTTATATTCCCAAAAGCAGCCCCAAAAACATCAAAAAGTCCGTCACGCAGGGGCTCCGTAAGCTAAGCAGATTTCCCGTGCAAAGTTTAACAATAGTTAATCTACATACCGGTAATGCAACACCACCGTGAATAAATACAAACGATAATAAGAAACCTCCCGGCGGAAAGCATCTGAAATGTAACCAAACAGTTCTGCCAACTTTTTACCAGAATGAAAAACAATTACTGTAATATATCTGAATATAACTTACTAATTTGATTGAAAACTATTTACTATATCTAGTACTCTAATTTATAATAAATCAGAATAATTTTTATCTCAATCAATCAATTAAATAAAGTACTCCAAAAACTTAAGAAAGGGAGGGGGGGTCACCAGTTTATATTTGCATGTATCTCGTATAATAAATGTCTCTTGAAAACAATATTTCGTATTTAAGCTTCGAATAATGTGGTTTATTACATAACCGAGTGTTGTTTATGTAACATAAGTAGAAGTGGGGGTTTGCTGAAGGCTGAAAACTGGAAAATGAATATATCTCGGTTAATATTCAAGATAGAGAATACATTTATATAACATTATTTATAGTACATTTGATATGCTATAATATTGATACTATGCAGTTTTTCGATCCAACTTATAGTAACGGATATATTTCGAATTTTCAAAATTCTCTGCCTTTAAACGATTAAAATAAGAATTTGTTGTTCCGTGTCCAGTTAATAATTGTGTCAAGTAAAAGTCTGTTGATATTAATTTTTGTCCTATGTACTCTTTAATGTCTGGAATAAATAGTTTTAGATGTTGTCCTTTCGTAGTCGTATACCATTTCTGTTGCCATGTGTTAATTGTGTCAGTAAGTAATTGTGTTTTTATGTGTGATTTTTTTTATTTTGTTGTAGCATTCTGGAATTTTGGTATCTTTTGAAGCTGATTTTGCAGAAAAATCAGCGAGATCGTTTCCCAATATTCCCGAATGCCCTTTGATCCAGCAAAAATTTATGTATATATTATTTTGTTTAAGTCTTGTAAGTAACTGTCTGTTTTTTTCTGTCAAAGGGTCATGAATTGTATAATTTTGAAGTGATTGTAAAGAGTTGTTGCTATCACTGTAAATGTTGAAGTTTGTTGAAGGTTGTTTGTCGTCTATGTACAGTAAACTATTTAAGATTACAATTTTTTCTGCCTGATCATTGGTACACAGTTTTCCAAGTCTGAATTTTTGTATTTCTATTAGTTCATCTCTTTTAAAAACTACAAAAGCACAACCGACTCGGGTTTCATCCTTACTGCCATCAGTATAAATGCTTATATCGGCATTATTGTATGGGTTTAAACAAATACTTGGATATAACGACGGTTGGAGCCAGTCCTTATAATGGATATCTCTTTCTATTTCTTCAGGCAGATAGTTCGAGTTGGCTGTTGAGGTTTTCAAAAGAGAGAATTGAGTTACGTACTGCTTTGCAATGAGATCTATTGGTATTAATTTACCTAGTACACATGCTGCGCCATAAGATACTGTTTTAAAACCTTTTATTATTTTTAGGGCCACCAATATTTGTACTCTCTGTAGTTTTTTCAAATTGTATTGTCTGTTTAGTCCATGATGCCAGATGTTTAGTCCGTATGTCAAAGCGGGTAAAATAGCTCCTTTATACATTATATGCAATGCTTGAGATGGGAGTCCCCATTTCAATTTTGAAACTAACGAGAGGTTATGTATAAGTCTAAGCAGTTTGTTTTGTAGTTGGTCAATATGTGTGCTCCATTTTAATTCTTCATCAAATATTACTCATAGAATTATTACTATTCATAGAATATTTTCCATTTAAAGTTTGTGCCCGATAAAATTGTTGACTCCCTCCATTGTTTTAAGCGTGTATCTCTCTTCGACAAAAGTTTAAATAACAAATGTGCTTTAAATATCAAAATAAATAACTGTTGTCATGTGCATATTTGCCGTAAACCAATAGAAAACTAAAAATAGCGCTATTTTTCATTTCAGTCCTCCCTTATAACCCCCACTTCTATGCGATCCCAAAAATATTCATATAGTTTATAATCAAAGAAACATTAATACTAACCACATACGGAGTTTCGTTAAGATCGGATTAGTCGTTTGTGTCTCTTAAAATTGATGATTCCCGCTATAGTTTTTAGCATATATCTCGTTTATACTTCGGTATAAGACAAAAGTGTACAATACAAAAGCTATTCTACATAAAAAAATAAACAACTATTTTAATCTGCATATCTATAAAAAAAAAAAAACCATTAGAAAACGAAATATAGCTATTTTTAATTTCAAGCCTCCCTTATAACCCCCACTCCTGTTCGTCTTAGAGAATATTAGTATAGCCTTAGGTCTAAGTTTGGTTAGTAGCAATATTCATACCAAGTTTCATATACTTCGGTGAAGTAGTTTGGGCGTAAAACGCAACAAACAGACACCAAATCCACAAATTGTAGATATCGTGTCTATGACATGTGAAACGAAAAGGTATTGTGAAATCTCGAGAAAAAAAATCAAATACAGAAAGGAATTACAATTTATATGTATATATAAATATATATATATATATATATATATATATATATATATATATATATATATATATATATATATATATATAAAATTGTAACTTCTGTCTGTACATTGATTTTTTTCGCGAAATTTCACGATAACTTTTCGTTTCACATGTCATAGACACCATATCTCATTTTGTTTCTTTCGTGTATGTTTGTTTGTTTGTTTGTTACCTTTTCACGCATAAACGGCTGAACCGAATTTTATGAAACTTGGTATGTATATTACTACTAACCCAACTTAGACTTTAGGCTATATTAATTTTCTCTGAGACGAACAGGAGTGGGGGTTATAAGGGAAGCCTGAAATTAAAAATAGCGATATTTCGTTTTCTATTGGTTTTCCGCCAAATATGAACATACCAAAAGTTGTTTATTTGGTTATTTAGAGTAACTTTTGTTATATACACTTTTCTCGTATACCGAAGTTTAAATGCGTTATACGCTAAAAATTATAGCGGGAGTCAACAATTTTATTTGGCACAAAGACTCAACCGAACTAAATAAAACTCGGTATGTGTATTAGCACTAACGCCTTCCTTTTAATAAGCCATACAAACATTTCTAGGGACGGGCAGGAGTGGGGGTTATAAGGGACGCCTGAAATTAAAAATAGTGATATTCCGTTTCGTATTGGTGTTTCGGCAAATATGCACATAACAAAAGTTGTTTATTTTGTTATTTAGAGAAAAAACTTTTGTTGTTATATACACTATCGTCGAATACCGAATTATAAAGGCGTTATACGCTAAAAATTATAGCGGGTGTCAAGAATATTATTTGGCACAAAAGAGTCCACCGAACTAATAAAACTCGGTATGTGTATTATCTCTGACACCTTAATTTTCATAAGCCATACCAATATTTCTAGGGACGGGCAGGAGTGGGGGTTATAAGGGAGGCCTGAAATTAAAAATAGCAATATTTCTTTTTCTACTGGGTTTTCTGCAAATATGCACATGACAAAAGTTGTTTATTTTGTTATTTAAAGTAACTTTGGTTATATTCTTTTTTGCTGTATAACATAAACGAGATATGCGTTAAAAACTAAAGCGGAAGCCAACAATTTTGTTGAGCACAAACGATTGAACCGAATTTAACAAAACTTGATATGCGAATTAGCATTAATTCTTCCATGATTATAAGCTACATTAAAATGTTTAGGTTCAAATTGGAGTGGGGGTTATAAGACAGGCCTGAGATAAAAATTTTCATTTTCTATTTTTTTTTTCGGCTAACGTGCACATAGCAAAAGTTGTTTACTTTTGTTATTTAAAGTAACTTTTGTTGTATTCACTTTTGCCGTAAATGAAGTTAACACGGCATATACGCTAAATCCATAGCGGAAGTCAATAATTTTATTTGTGTTTTTAATAAATGGATATTATAACAAAAGATGTTATGTTTTAGTCTTATATGATAGTTGCAAGTATGATTCCGGATTTAGTGAACTTATAAATCTCCGTCGCCTCCTCATTTATTTATTTATTTTAACAATAACTTTGTTATTTATTTCTAATAGAATATAAACTATAAGAGCATTTCTGGTATTTAATATATACTCGATATGAATGTTTAAAGTATTACTAGGTTGCAGGGGGGGCTCTCTTCCCCTCATCTAGCTTTTTGAACATAAATGAAATTATGTTTAGGGATCTATTATTTAGTTCCATCAAGGAGATAAATTATTAAAATAATATTCTGAATCAATATTCTAAGGAAAACAACGATGATAACGCTCCTGCGAGAGCGGAAATGGACGGGAGGTAATTGAGTTTAGTTATTTCCTGTGGAGTGCTGCCACGACGGGAAGTGATTTCCACTGAGGCTTACTAATACGAATATAATCTTATGTATAAAACTATGCTAAAACTATATGTGCTTGGTTTGATTTTTGGCAGGAAATATGTTCATTATAGAAGATATTTAATTGTGATAAATGCTAACCATGATTATGGTTTGAATTATTCAAAAACGTTAGTCAAAAAGTCGTGAGGGATAAATTAGGAACCCACTTTCATATATTCTTCAAAACTAAAATTCCTGTTTTATTAACCCTGAAAGTTACACTTAAGGATTGGCTGTTTTGAAAAAACATTACATCGTGGAGGGAATTGCAATTGTACACATTGAAATATATAAAAATATAATCATTAGTCAGTCAGCAATGATTTCCCGGGCATCGCCGGGTACCTTAGCTAGTATATATATACATATATATATATATATATATATATATATATATATATATATATATATATATATATAAGGTTTAAGATGAGTTGTACCTTGTATTTTAATTACAATTTTATTTTCCATTCTAAGCTAGGGTCGTTCTGCATTTGTTGAATGACCGTAATACTGCTCTATGTTTGATATGTATGGGTTTTTTTATAATCATGGACTAAAGGTTGGAACTTTTGCTCAAAAATGTCAGGCGTTTATAAGCTTACTGTTGTTGAAACCAAGTCTAACTTTTTCATCGAGATAGATTTGTTGCTCTATCAATCAGCAAACTCCTGGAAGGGCTTTAGTCTCAAGTGTAACAGGAAAACTGAAATAAATCCCTCGATTGCCCGAGAGTTCTGCAGTTGAGAGGAATCGTGTATTCGGGCTAAACCCGGGACTGTGTAATGTGCTCCGATCTCACCCCCCTGTCGCACTTTCCCTGGTTGCATCCTCGTCTTGGGACGATTTCTATGCTAATCATGCCTCGGGTAGAGACGAGCGTCACCGAGTCGAGCCGAAATAATACGAACGGATTGACGTCCCCGGGATAGCTTATCTCCTGATACTCTCCTCCAGCCCCAAGACCCGTCAACCCACTCCATGAATATTCACCCCTATTCCAGCCCTCACCCCATCACAACCCCCCCCCCACTCTCTCTCTCTCTCTCTCTCTCTCTCTCGATAAACATTTATCCAAGGGAGCGGAACATCGAGTATGATATCAATCCTAAGTAAATATCAAACAGTTTTCATCCCAAACTTGCAAATGGTGGATTTGTTTTACCTCCTTTATTTGACTTCATCAGTATCCGTATATGAAGCAATTCTTCTCTCCTTCCCTATTCGCAAGTTAATAATCTTCAACGGTTTCCCCCTAAAACCTAAATGTAATAATGAAACATTAATGTAAAACATTATATATCTAAATAAAAGCCCGCTTTCGGGGGCTGCGCAGGTTTTCTTTGCATTTATCTCAAAACGTAAAAGATGAATAACATTTCATATTTGTCTTCAAATAAAGTAATTCATGATTTAACAGCTTATTGTTAATATAACATGATTGGGATTGGGGGTTTAATTTTGGCCAAGAACTAAAAAAATGCAAATATCTCAGTTAATAATCAAGATAGTGAAAACGCGTACAAAGAAAATTACTTTTGCAACAAGGTTCGTTCTATACAACGTTTCGACTCGACGAATAATAACGGAATTATTAAGAATTTCCAAAATTCCTTCCCCCCCCCCATTTTAAACCCCCCTCTCATACTGGTCGTATGTCAGCCATTAACGAATATGACCTTGGTTTTATATGGTACGCCTTTGGTTACGATATATATATATATATATATATATATATATATATATATATATATATACTAGCGGACCCGACCGACGTTGTCCTGCACGGTATTTCAAGTGATTAGGATATTTATACTTATGCGTAGTTTACGCAGCCCCTGCGTGTCAGACTTTTTGTTCAAAGTGATGTTCGTGAATGTTGTTCCTTCTATGGTTTTGTGTTCCATTACGTTAGTTTTCTCCATTAAATTATTTTGTGTATTTCATTTTAAGTTATTTCTTTACTTTTTTTTTTCTCTAAGAAGAGGAAAGTTGCATTTTTTGTGGATTTCTATATAATATATAAATAAAATAAAGTTGTTGTTTTTTGGGGAAGTTAAAAATTACAAAAGAAATAAAATACCCTTAGAGGCCAGAATCTGCGTCAGTAGCTGCATCGTAAAAGTTTGTGTGTGTGTGTGTGTGTGTGTGTGTGTGAGCGAGGATTTGTGTATGCTCACGTCATTGGGTCATAAAGGGCAGGTTATAATCGAGTTAGCCCTGGAGTAAGGTTATCAGTATTGAATGCGGTGCTAATGACAGTTAGCTGTGAAATATGAGCAATAAATTGGCCACTGCTCCAGTTGCATGTCGGCACGGTGCATCCAATCTCGATGCAATCTATGTTGCAGCAGATCAATCAATACCCTTATCACTGTATCTCATTCGCATGGCTGTTATCACTGTAATTAGAGGCCCTTACTTTAATTAGATAACACGCAACAAACAACTCGCCTTTTAATATGTTTTGTGAAAAGTAAACCCATTTTAGTAGATCTCCCTTAAGGGTTTGACAATTACTAGGTTACTCGTTTCAGACAATTTCCCTTAAAGGAAATCAGTTATTTAGGTTGATTTCGTGACACGATTTTCCAGGAAAAAAATTTCAAATGTCCTTCGATCCTACTCAGAAGATGACGTAAATTATGGATACAACTATATATACTCGTATATAGACAAATGTCTGTTGTTGCCACTCTCTACCGGCCAAAATGTTCGTTTCATCGTTACCAAACTCGATATTCAATTATTTTATATAAAAAAGAAAGATCGAGTTTGTTAATGGCAGAAATCGGAGCAGATGGAGTAGGGGCGGAAGTGGGGGGGGGGTTAGAGGAGGGAATTTCGAAAATTTGAATGATCTCCGTTACTATGAGTCAAACAAAAAAAAATATACATGATCAATCTTATTGCAAATTAAATTACCTATAAATTTTGTTTTATATTCGTTCTTTCTCTATCTCAAATATTAGCTGAGATATTTGCATTTTGCTTAATTTTCTACATTCAATAAATTCCCTGTCATTGTTATGACTACGCCAACACATCATAAACCATTTAATTTCAAGCTGAAATATCAAATATTGTGTTCAACAAATCGTTTCTAAGTGAGATGCATGCAAAAGCGTTCTGATGACCCCCTCCCCCTTGTTTTTGTTCTAGGATTACTAGCATTAGAGTGATTGAGGTAACAAATATTCTGGTTTAATGTAAATTTAAAATTAAATTATTTCCTAACGTCCACTTGTTTGCTACTTTGGCTAATCGGGACGGGCTATCTACAGGTTACCATCGTTTTCTAGCCAGACTGGGGCTAAGGATTTTATTTGGTGAGTTGGTAACTAAATAAATTCCTATTGACCAGGCGAGAATCGAACTCGCCACTCTAGGTTTGCCATGTGAGATTAAAGGCAACGCTTTAACTAACATGGCTAAATTAAAGTTGCAGCCTGCATGCTGATGCTGGCTAATAGTCTATCATTAGTCAGCTGATGCAGGCTACCGAGGGATGGCTATCTAACAACTCTGCCCTTGAATAGTTGCAGCCTGCATACTGATACTGGCTAATAGTCTATCATTAGTCAGCTGATGCAGGCTGCAGGCTGCCGAGGCATGGCTATCTAACAACTCTGCCCTTGAATAGTTGCAGCCTGCATACTGATACTGGCTAATAGTCTATCATTAGTCAGCTGATGCAGGCTACCGAGGGATGGCTATCTAACAACTCTGCCCTTGAATAGTTGCAGCCTGCATACTGATACTGGCTAATAGTCTATCATTAGTCAGCTGATGCAGGCTGCCGAGGGATGGCTATCTAACAACTCTGCCCTTGAATAGTTGCAGCCTGCATACTGATACTGGCTAATAGTCTATCATTAGTCAGCTGATGCAGGCTGCAGGCTGCCGAGGGATGGCTATCTAACAACTCTGCCCTTGAATAGTTGCAGCCTGCATACTGATACTGGCTAATAGTCTATCATTAGTCAGCTGATGCAGGCTGCAGGCTGCCGAGGGATGGCTATCTAACAACTCTGCCCTTGAATAGTTGCAGCCTGCATACTGATACTGGCTAATAGTCTATCATTAGTCAGCTGATGCAGGCTGCAGGCTGCCGAGGGATGGCTATCTAACAACTCTGCCCTTGAATAGTTGAAGCCTGCATACTGATACTGGCTAATAGTCTATCATTAGTCAGCTGATGCAGGCTGCTGAGGGATGGCTATCTAACAACTCTGCCCTTGAATAGTTGCAGCCTGCATACTGATACTGGCTAATAGTCTATCATTAGTCAGCTGATGCAGGCTGCTGAGGGATGGCTATCTAACAACTCTGCCCTTGAATAGTTGCAGCCTGCATACTGATACTGGCTAATAGTCTATCATTAGTCAGCTGATGCAGGCTGCCGAGGGATGGCTATCTAACAACTCTGCCCTTGAATAGTTGCAGCCTGCATACTGATACTGGCTAATAGTCTATCATTAGTCAGCTGATGCAGGCTACCGAGGGATGGCTATCTAACAACTCTGCCCTTGAATAGTTGCAGCCTGCATACTGATACTGGCTAATAGTCTATCATTAGTCAGCTGATGCAGGCTGCCGGCTGCCGAGGGATGGCTATCTAACAACTCTGCCCTAGAATAGTTTCAGCCTGCATACTGATACTGGCTAATAGTCTATCATTAGTCAGCTGATGCAGGCTGCCGAGGGATGGCTATCTAACAACTCTGCCCTTGAATAGTTTCAGCCTGCATACTGATACTGGCTAATAGTCTATCATTAGTCAGCTGATGCAGGCTACCGAGGGATGGCTATCTAACAACTCTGCCCTTGAATAGTTGCAGCCTGCATACTGATACTGGCTAATAGTCTATCATTAGTCAGCTGATGCAGGCTGCCGAGGGATGGCTATCTAACAACTCTGCCCTTGAATAGTTGCAGCCTGCATACTGATACTGGCTAATAGTCTATCATTAGTCAGCTGATGCAGGCTGCCGAGGGATGGCTATCTAACAACTCTGCCCTTGAATAGTTGCAGCCTGCATACTGATACAGGCTAATAGTCTATCATTAGTCAGCTGATGCAGGCTGCAGGCTACCGAGGGATGGCTATCTAACAACTCTGCCCTTGAATAGTTGCAGCCTGCATACTGATACTGGCTAATAGTCTATCATTAGTCAGCTGATGCAGGCTGCAGGCTGCCGAGGGATGGCTATCTAACAACTCTGCCCTTGAATAGTTGCAGCCTGCATACTGATACTGGCTAATAGTCTATCATTAGTCAGCTGATGCAGGCTGCAGGCTGCCGAGGGATGGCTATCTAACAACTCTGCCCTTGAATAGTTGCAGCCTGCATACTGATACTGGCTAATAGTCTATCATTAGTCAGCTGATGCAGGCTGCAGGCTGCCGAGGGATGGCTATCTAACAACTCTGCCCTTGAATAGTTGCAGCCTGCATACTGATACTGGCTAATAGTCTATCATTAGTCAGCTGATGCAGGCTGCAGGCTACCGAGGGATGGCTATCTAACAACTCTGCCCTTGAATAGTTGCAGCCTGCATACTGATACTGGCTAATAGTCTATCATTAGTCAGCTGATGCAGGCTGCAGGCTGCTGCCGAGGGATGGCTATCTAACAACTCTGCCCTTGAATAGTTGCAGCCTGCATACTGATACTGGCTAATAGTCTATCATTAGTCAGCTGATGCAGGCTGCAGGCTGCCGAGGGATGGCTATCTAACAACTCTGCCCTTGAATAGTTGCAGCCTGCATACTGATACTGGCTAATAGTCTATCATTAGTCAGCTGATGCAGGCTGCAGGCTGCCGAGGGATGGCTATCTAACAACTCTGCCCTTGAATAGTTGCAACCTGCATACTGATACAGGCTAATAGTCTATCATTAGTCAGCTGATGCAGGCTGCAGGCTACCGAGGGATGGCTATCTAACAACTCTGCCCTTGAATAGTTGCAGCCTGCATACTGATACTGGCTAATAGTCTATCATTAGTCAGCTGATGCAGGCTGCAGGCTGCCGAGGGATGGCTATCTAACAACTCTGCCCTTGAATAGTTGCAGCCTGCATACTGATACTGGCTAATAGTCTATCATTAGTCAGCTGATGCAGGCTGCAGGCTGCCGAGGGATGGCTATCTAACAACTCTGCCCTTGAATAGTTGCAGCCTGCATACTGATACTGGCTAATAGTCTATCATTAGTCAGCTGATGCAGGCTGCAGGCTGCCGAGGGATGGCTATCTAACAACTCTGCCCTTGAATAGTTGCAGCCTGCATACTGATACTGGCTAATAGTCTATCATTAGTCAGCTGATGCAGGCTACAGGCTGCCGAGGGATGGCTATCTAACAACTCTGTCCTTGAATAGTTGCAGCCTGCATACTGATACTGGCTAATAGTCTAATGGAATTTCCTAATGGTGCCTTTATTGCTTGATGGTCTGATGCAGAAGGCAGTAGGAAACTACTGTTGTGACCCATTTATTCCGTTTTCCGGTCCCGTGAAAATCCGGTTTATTTGTTCACGAGACCAATTACCAGGTGTAGACTATAAATACTACATAGGTTATTGGTCATACGCCATAAAGTAGGACGTGATAGTCATGGTATGATTTGATATCCTGTGATTTGAGGGTTCAAAGGATATCTGATTGAAGGAACGGTATAGCTAAGAGAAGGGGAGTGGATTGGTAGGTCCTTTAAAAGTGTCCCCTATCTGAAGGATATTTCTGAAAGATAGTCCCTTGTGGCTAACACAGTACCTTACAAACAACATCAAACACATCCTTCTTTTTCGTCCTCATTTCGTCTCTCTCTCTTTTATTCTACTGAATTCCTCCTTTTCGTGTTTCCACGCATCAAGTACATCTTATGGACTACTTACACTGTTGAGTGAGCTCCAAGTGGCCTTTGTGACACGCGAGATTTTTATATTGTAAATCGAAAACTCCCTCAATATATTTCTTCTTCTTTTAGCTAATTTCCCTTAAAGGAAATCAGCTATTGAGGTCGTACTCATGACGCGATTTTCGAATAGTTCCTTCAAATGTCCATCGATCCAACCCAGGAAACGAAGATGAGGACCGCTCTAAGCTGTATGTTATATGAGAAAACATTCGAAAATCGTGTCATGAGTTCTACCTCAATAGTTAATTTCCCTTAAGGAAAATCTGCTAAAAATGAGATCCGTTCAAAACTGTATATATATATATATATATATATATATATATATATATATATATATATATATATATATATATACATTTGTCTGTTAACGCTCTAGCAGTCGTAATTTTTGTTTAATCCTTACCGAACTCGGGATTTAACTCTTTTATGTAAAAAGTCCGTCACGCAGGGGCTGCGTAAACTAAGCAGATTTCCCACGTGAAGTTTTACAATAGAGCAATCTGCATACTGGTTACACAACACCACCATGAGTAAATACAAATATGTAGGAAATATTCTAGTTAACGCAGTCCCAGCGTGAGTGAGTTTATTTTATATGACACTAGCTAAGGTACCCAGCTTCGCCCGGGAAATCATTAGAGGCTGAATGATGACGGTATTTTGGGGGGGGGGCTTTACTTTGTACAATGTTTTTACATTTTCCCGTCTCAATGCTATACGTTAATAATAAAAGTATTTTTATATACTTAATTCTACAAAATACACATTATCACCTGTTCCCTGTGCATGTATCTTTTAGCAGATTTCCCTTAAGGGAAATCAGCTATTGAGGTTGTACTCATGACGGAATTTTCGACATTTTTCTTCAAATTTCCATCGATCCTACCTAGTAGATGACGAAAATGAGGTCCGTTCAAAACTGTATATATATATCTATATATATATATACATATATATATATATATATATATATATATATATATATATATATCTATATCTGTCTCTGTTACCGCTCTAGTGGTAGCAATTTTTTTTTGATCCTTACCAAAATGCATATTTAAGAGTTTTATGTAAAAAGAAAGATCAAGTCCGTTAACGGCTGAAATCGGACAAGTGGGTTGGGGGGTTTAAAGGGGAGGATTTTCGAAAATTCGAAATATCTCCGTTACTATACGTCGGATCAAAAGATTGTATAGAACCAATCTTATTGCAAATTAAATTTACTATAAATATTGTTTTATACATTAATTCTCTATCTTGAATATTAACCGAGATATTTGCATTTGTATTCTGCGTGTCACCAATAGGCTATGTTCGGAGTTTCCGCCGAGAGCTCTGGCGGCCATTTCCATAACTATCGTCCCTCGTGAATAGGTTTAGAGGTTAGGTTAACTGTTAGAAACCACTGGGTTATTACGCCCTAAATAATGTTTTTTAGGTTTAGAGGTTTCTTATCACTACAGTTGTTATTAGGCAGATTTCTCTATTGTAAAACTTCACGTGGGAAATCTGCTTAGTTTACGCAGCCCCTGCGTGACGGACTTTTTTATATATATCATAATCATAGATTATCATATTATTATAGTCAAAAATACAGAATTTCATTGATTTCGATTTAGTCTTTCGCGTCCTATAACATTGTTGACCCCTTCTGTAGTTTTTCGTGTATACCTTATTCATATTTCGTTATACGGCCAAAGTTCATATAACAAAAATTACTTTAAATAACAAAACAAACAACTGTTGTTATGTGCACGTTTGCCAAAAAAAGGATTATGTTACGAAATATCGGGGTTTTATATTTCACATCTCCCTTACAACCCCCACTCCTATTCGTACCTTGAAATTTTATATAGCTTATAATCAGGGAGGTGTTGATACCCAATCACATACGTAGTTTCATTTAGTTCTCTTGAGTCTTAAGTGCCATATAAAATTGTTCTATAGATTTTAGGGTATAACTCATTTAAGCTTCGGTTTACGACAAAAGTGTATGTAACAAAAGCTACTCTAAATAACACAATAAACAACTTTTGTTATGTGCATATTTGCCAAACAATAGGAAACGAAATATGGCTGTCTTTAATTTCAGACCTCCATTATAACCCACTCCTATGAATATTAATATAGCCTAAAGTCTAAGTTGGGTTAGTAGTAACCCGTAGTAGTATACATACCAAGCTTCATAAAATTTAGTTCTGACGTTTATGCGTGAAAAGGTAACAAACAAACTAATAAACAAACAAGCAGACACCATAGAAACAAAATACAATTATGGTGTCTATGACATGTGAAACGAAAAAATATAGTGAAATTTTGAGAAAAAAATCAATGTACAGACAGAGGTTACAATTATATATATATATATATGAGAATCGGAGGTTTACTGAAGACTGAAAACTAATTACTCTGCTAATTTTCATGGTTGAGAAAATGTGTATACAGTAACATTTATTGGCAATTTAATTTTCAATAAATTTGGTTAAATAGAATATTTCGATCCGACATATAATAACGGATATATTTCAAATGATGGAATTCTCCTCCTTCCAAACGCCCCCTCCCCTTAGTAAGATTTCAACAGCTACCGTTAACTTAATCTTTAGTTTTACATGGAACGCTTATATACCGAGTTTGGTAACGATCTAACAAAAATTGCGACCTCTAGAGCGGTAACAGATATGTATATATATACAAGGACCTCATTTTTTAAACGGGAAGAATTTCGAAGTTATTATACGTCGGATCGAAATATTGTATACAATTCCGTCACGCAGGGGCTGCGTAAACTAAGCAGATTTCCCATGTGAAGTTTTAAAATAGAGATCTGCATACTGATAACACAACACCACCCTGAGTATATACAAACAGTAATGAGAAAGTTCAGTTAATTTTAATAAACTCCCAACGGAAACGGCTTCTGAATTGTAAACACATAGGTCTGCCAACCACTCAGAGCTGAACAGGTAGATAGACATATTCTGCACCGGAAAGAAAAACAAGTACTGATAAACATCTGAACATAAAACAATAACTTTATTGCAAACTATTTACAGGCTGTCTCAGAACGATTCAACTATTTTGAACAACATTTATAAAAAAATGCTATTTGCAATTTGTTATTTGTTGATAATAAAATTTTGACAAAGAGGGAAATTTTACTTTTTAAATATGACATTACTTAAATGACGCCTGTTTGTTTGACGACACTCTTCAAACATTGTGCGGCCGTTATTGAAGACTTTTCCAAGAAGTTGTTGATTTCGAAAAAGTAAAGTAACTGCAAACTGTAACTTTGGGGCTATGCAAAGGGCGTTGGTGTAGCAACGTTGGATTGCTCTCTGCCCAAAATCGGCAATTTGGGCGATTCACATAACCGTTCAAGTGAAAATGGGTCTCGTCGCTAATGAAAATGTTGTCAAAATCATTAAATCTCTCTAACATTATGTTTACATAATTTAACATCAGATCATAATTATTTTCAAACTCAATTAGCGCCAACTAAAGATGAAAGAGCTGAGCTTGCTAGCGTTTCCCCTCCCCCACCTCCGCTCCACTTATTTAGCGCCTCGGTCACTTGGAAAATAGTTGGACCGTTCTCAGACACCCTGTGCTATATCTAGTACTCCAATTTATAATGAATCAGAATAATTTATATTTTAATAACTCAAATTTTAGTAGTTCAACAACTAAAGAAGGGGGGGGGGATTAACAAAACATATTTGCATATATCTGACAAAGTACAAGCTGATACGACAAGAAAGGTTGGAAGAAGCTTCCACTAGAGCCGAACAGTTACGGTAACGGCTGAACAAATCCGAACAATACCCGATCACGTCCCACGCACTTAATAAAAATGCAAATATCTCGGTTAATATTCAAGATAGAGAATAAATGTATATAACAATATTTATAGTAAATTTAATTTGCAATAAGATTGGTTCTATACAAATTTCCATCCGATTCATAATAACGGAGATATTTCGAATTTTGAAAAATCCCCTCTCTAACCCCCCCCCCCCTTTTGGTCACATTTTAGCCATTAACGAACTTGATCTTTCTCTTTACATAAAACGGTTAAATGTCGAGTTTCGTAACGATCAAGCAAAAATTGTGACCGCTAGAGCGTAAACAGACATATATATATATATATATATATATATATATATATATATTCCGCTATAGGTTTTAGCGTATATCTCGTTTATAATTCGGTATACGAAAAAAGTGTATATAACAAAAGTTACTCTAAATAACAAAATTACCAACTTTTGTTACGTTCATATTTGCCGAAAAACCAACAGGAAACGAAATATCGCTATTTTTAATTTCAGGCTTCCCTTATAACCCCCACTCCTGTTCGTCTCAGAGGATATTAATATAGCCTAAAGTCTAAGTTGGGTTAGTAGTAATATACATACCAAGTGTCATAAAATTCGGTTCAGCCGTTTATGCGTGAAAAGGTAACAAACAAACAAACAAATAAACAAACAAACAGACACGAAAGAAACAAAATGCAGTTATGGTGTCTATGACTTGTGAAACGAAAAGTTATCGTGAAATTTCGCGAAATAAATCAATGTACAGACAGAGGTTACAATTTTATATATATATATATATATATATATATATATATATATATATATATATATATATATATATATATATAATTTTGAACGGATCACATTTTCACACCACATTAAGTGTACTGTACATATGCTTGTATTCATTTATTCTCTATATACAGTATTAACTGAGATATTAGCATTTTCTAGTTTTCGGCCTTGTGTAAAGCTCCACTCCTACTCTGTCATATTAACAATAAGCTATTATATTATGACGTAATGTATTTGAAGCTCAGACACCAAATAATGTTCCGATTGAACTTTTACGTTTTGAGATAAATGGTAATACGTGGCGCACAAGGGAAATCTGTTAGTTTACGCAGCCCCCTGGGTGACCGACCTCATTTTCGTCATCTACTACGTAGAATCGAAGGATATTTGAGGAAATATATCGAAAATGGCATCATGAGTAGAACCTCAATAACTGATTTTCCTTAAGGGTAATCTGCTAAAAGGACAACAGACCTAATTATATAATTATATCATGTAGAGCAAACAAGGAATAACTTTAAAAACTATTAAAGTTATTCCTTGTTTCAATAATAAACAATGTTTCATGTATATCGATTCAATTATAAAAAACACATATACTGATGAATAAAGAACTATATAAAAATAAAAATATATACGTATAATTATTGTATAAAAATTTCATGAATAATGCCAAATACTGCGGTGTGTTTTGCCTGATAACTCTCATGCCTAGGATCTGATGCATACTAATATGTCGTATATCGAATTGACAGTTAGGCCCCTCCGATGGAAAATATGTAAATGCAGAGTGAAATGACTGAGTTCTAATTAGTGAATCTGAATCACAGGAAATTGATATAACTCAGTCAAAGGGTTGGCTGAGTGTGAGTATAGCATTACCCTGATTAATCATATTAAACAAAATTGTCAATCAACCCCTCATCATCAAATATTAGATTGTATTCTAAATAAATGATGGAGCGACGGTTAGCCATTTAAGGGAAAGCGTTGGTATAATTAGGGAAATTGGATCGATTCCCGTCTGGGCTATAGGAGTTATTTATTCATTTAGGCCTGTGTACATTTTAAGTACTTTAGGCAGCATGAAAAACGATGAGAGAAAGAGATTTTACTTGTTGCAGAGTTTTATTCTTCTTGGAGTGCCACCCTGGCTAGAAGTGGGTAGTAACTTGTAGATAACCCGTCCTAATTAGCCTTAGTTGCAAAAAGTGGACGTTAATAAATAATTTAATTTAGTTTTTAAAACACCAACATGTTTGTTTATTATTATTTACGCCCACTTTATGCTACTATGGCTAATCGGGGCGGGCTATCTACAGGTTACCACCCTTTTCTAGCCAAGGTGGGCACAAGGAGTTTATTCAATGAGTCCGTCACTAAATAAATTTCTACTGCCCAGGGCGGGAATCGAACCCGCCACTCTAGGTCTGCCATGCGAGATTAAGACCAACGCCTTAACTCGCACGGCTAACCTCAGCCACACACACACTAACATGTCTTGACGTACATCGTAACTTTTGTCACTTTATAACCTCGCCCGGGACATATTTTGAATTATATACTGTCCATCACGGAGTATGGGTACTGGCTGTGGTTGACAGTCGTGTGACCACTGTAGTTATTGCACTCTCGATCACGGTTGTTCATAAGTCGACGCGGGAACTAAAACTGTTTTAAAATGTTTTTAGAAGATGGCACGATATGGACGTTGTTGGAGACGCAGTAAACAAGGCACTGGGTAGAATAACAATTGGTTATATGTTTTACCTTATAACCACTACAGCATATCTATATAGCAGCTATATCTGCTTAGACAGCTCTATAACTGTGGGAAGGACTTATATTTCTGTAGTCATCGAAAATTTGGAGAAATGAAATCCTCAAAAGAATTCTTTGACATTTCACCTCACAGCTAAACCTTGTACTTTAGGGTATATAATTAAATAAGCTTATTAGATTGGAATATGTATTAGAATAGAATGGAGTGGGAGAACATCATTGTAGAATTAATATGGAAATATTGAGGTTTGTAGGGAGAAGGTTGGTTGGTGGTGACATAAATAAAGGGAGTTGAGGCATCATCATTCTCTGTCTCTCCCTGTTCCAGCCTGTTTTCCTAACCAACTTTTCATCAGCGTTTTATCTATGGCCTCCCCTCGAAGATAAATAAGGCCCAACGACAAAAAAACACTGATTCACTGGCGTTAGCTTTCATAATTAACGATGTTTTTTTTTTGTTTTTGCTTCTTTTTTTACAAATTTGTACACCAAGAGTCGTGGCAAGATTTCACATATTTATTTTAGTTTATATTGTTCATAGCTCTGAAGATGGAAAATTGGTGAAAGCGCTCTGCTTATAAATATGTTGTGAGAAGATACAATTTTGTATTCTTTCTAAGCCTAACTCGGCACCCTCACCTCCAGCAGAAGTTACAAAGAAATTAAATTTTACTTGTTCTCGATATGTGAAGAGATTTAAATTGTAGCAGAATTTTCCTGACATGGATGTATGAAGAGATTTTAATTGTAGCAGAATTTTCCTGACATGGATGTATGAAGAGATTTTAATTGTAGCAGAATTTTCCTGACATGGATGTATGAAGAGATTTTAATTGTAGCAGAATTTTCCTGACATGGATGTATGAAGAGATTTTAATTGTAGCAGAATTTTCCTGACATGGATGTATGAAGAGATTTTAATTGTAGCAGAATTTTCATGACATGGATATATGAAGAGATTTTAATTGTAGCAGAATTTTCATGACATGGATATATGAAGAGTTTGTAATTGTAGATGATTTTTATTCGACATGGATATATGAAGAGATTTTAATTGTAGCTGAATTTTCATGACATGGATATATGAAGAGTTTGTAATTGTAGATGATTTTTATTCGACATGGATATATGAAGAGATTTTAATTGTAGCAGAGTTTCACATGTCGTGGATATTTGAAGAGATTTTATTTGTAGCTGAATTTTCATGACATGGAGATATGAAGATATTTTAATTGTAGCAGAATTTTCCTGACTTGGAGATATGAAGATATTTTAATTGTAGCAGAATTTTCCTGACATGGATGTATGAAGAGATTTTAATTGTAACAGAATCTTCCTGACATGGATGTATGAAGAGATTTAGCAGAGTTTCACATGTCTTGGATATATGAAGAGATTTTATTTGTAGCAAAGTTTCACATGCCTTGGATATATGAAGAGATTTTATTTGTAGCAGAGTTTCACATGTCTTGGATATATGAAGAGATTTTATTTGTAGCAGAGTTTCACATGTCTTGGATATATGAAGAGATTTTATTTGTAGCAGAGTTTCACATGCCTTGGATATATGAAGAGATTTTATTTGTATCAGAGTTTCACATGCCTTGGATATATGAAGAGATTTTATTTGTAGCAGAGTTTCACATGTCTTGGATATATGAAGAGATTTTAATTGTAGCAGAATTTTCCTGACATGGATGTATGAAGAGATTTTAATTGTAGCAGAGTTTCACATGACATGGATATATGAAGAGTTTGTATTGTAGATGATTTTTATTCGACATGGATATATGAAGAGATTATAATTGTAGCAGAATTTTCATGACTGGATATATGAAGAGTTTGTAATGTAGCTGATTTTTATTCGACATGGATATATGAAGAGATTTTAATTGTAGCAGAATTTT
This sequence comes from Riptortus pedestris, assembly GCA_019009955.1. NCBI lineage: Eukaryota > Metazoa > Arthropoda > Insecta > Hemiptera > Alydidae > Riptortus > Riptortus pedestris. The sequence goes on along the minus strand of CM032231.1, from coordinate 6,278,714 downwards.
CATGACTGGGATTTATGAAGAGATTTTAATTGTAGGCAGAATTTTCTGGACATGGATATATGGATGAGTTTGTTATTGTAGATGATTTTTATTCGCATGGATATATGAAGAGATTTTATTGTAGCAGAATTTTCAGAATGGATATTTGAAGAGATTTTAATTGTAGCAGAATTTTCCTTGGGACATGGTATATGAAGATTTGTAATTGTAGATGATTTTATTTCGAGTGGATATATGATGATTTTAATTGTAGATTGAATTTTCATGACATGGATATATGAAAGAGTTTGATAATGTAGATGATTTTTATTCGACATGGATCTTATATGAAGAGATTTAATTGTAGCAGAATTTTTCCTGACATGGATACTATGAAGAGTTTGTAATTGTAGATGATTTTTTATCGGACATGGATATATGAAGAGATTTTAATTGTAGCAGAATTTTCATGGACATGGATTATATGAAGAGTTTGTAATTGTAGATGATTTTTATTCGACATGGATAATATGAAGATGATTTTTATTGTAGCTGAATTTTCATGACATGGATATATGAAGAGGTTTGTAATTGTAGATGATTTTTTTTTTTTTTTTTTTTTCTTCGACATGGATATATGAAGAGATTTTAATTGTAGCAGATTTTCATGAAATGGTTATTATGAAGAGTTTGTAATTGTAGATGATTGTTATTTGGACATGGATATATGAAGAGATTTTTTAATTGTTGTAGCTGATTTTCATGGACATGGATAGATGAGAGATTTGTAATTGTAGATGATTTTTATTCGACATGGATATATGAAGAGATTTTAATTGTGCAGAATTTTCATGGACATGAAGATATGAAGAGATTTTAATTGTAGCAGAATTTTCCTGACATGGATTATATGAAGAGTTTGTAAATTGTAGATGATTTTTATTCAGGTCTTGGATATATGAAGAGATTTTAATTGTAGCTGAATTTTCATGGGACATGGATATATGAAAGAGTTTGAATTGTAGATGATTTTTATTCGACATGGATAGATGAAGAGATTTTAAATTGTAGCTGAATTTTCATGAATGGATATATGAAGAGTTTGTAATTGTAGATGATTTTATCCTTCGACATGGATATATGAAGAGATTTTAATTTTGTAAGGCTCAGAGTTTCATGACATGGATATATGAAGAGTTTGTATTGTAGCTGAATTTTCATGACATGGATATATGAAGAGGTTTGTAATTGTAGATGATTTTTTATTCGACATGGGATATATGAAGAGATTTTAATTGTAGCAGAGTTTTCACATGTCGTGGATATATGATGAGGTTTTTTATTTGTGTAATTGTTGATGATTTTGACTCGACATGGATTATGAAGAGATTTTAATTGTAGCTGAATTTTCATGGACATGGATATATGATGAGAGTTTGTAATTGTAGATGAATTTTCACTGTTCGCATTGGATATATGAAGAGATTTTATTGTAGCAGAATTTTATGACATGGATATATGAAGAGTTTGTAATTTGTAGTCAGATGATTTTTTATTCGACATGGATATATGAAGAGATTTTATTGTAGCTGAATTTTTCATGACATTGGATACATGAAGAGTTTGTAATTGTAGATGATTTTTATTCGACATGGATATATGAAAGAGATTTTTAATTGTAGCAGAATTTTTCATGACATGGATATATGAGAGAGTTTGTAATTGTAGATGATTTTTATTCGACATGGATTATATGAAGAGATTTTAATTGTAGCGAGATAATTTTCACATGACACTACTATCTATATATGAAGAGATTTTATCTTGTAGCATGAGTTTCACATGCCTTGGATATATTGAAGAGATTTTATTTGTAGCAACAGAGTTTCACTTGACTTGGGATATATGAAGAGATTTTAGATATGTAGCAGGTGTTTCACATGTCGTGGATATATGAAGAGATTTTATTTTGTAGCAGAGTTTCACCCAATGTCGTGGATATATGAAGAGATTTTTTATTTTGTCTTTAGCAGAGTTTTCACATGTCGTGGATATATGAAGAGATTTTATTTGTAGCAGAGTTTCCATGTTCGTGGATATATGAAGAGATTTTATTTGGTAGCAGAGTGTCACATGTCGTGGATATATGAGAGATTTTATTTGTAGCAGGGTTTACATGGTCGTGGATATATGAAGAGATTTTTATTTGTAGCACAGAGTTTCACATGTCGTGGATGTATGAAGAGATTTTATTTGTAGCAGAGTATTCCTTCATGTCGTGGATATATGAAGAGATTTTTATTTTGTAGCAGAGTTTTACATGACATGTCGTGGATATATGAGAAGAGATTTTTAATTTGTAGCAAAGTTTCACATGCCTTGGATATATAAAGAGATTTTATTTGTAGCAGAGTTTCACATGTCTTGGATATATGAAGAGATTTTATTTTTAGCTGAGTGTCAATGTCGTGGAATATATGAAGAGATTTTTATTTGTAGCAGAGTTTTCACATGAACGTGGAAATATGAAGAGATTTTATTTTTATCAGAGTTTAAAATGACAAGGAAATATGAAGATATTTTATTTGTAGCAGAGTTTTTCATTGTCGTGGATATATGAAGAGATTTTTATTTGTAGCAGAGTTTCTCATGTCGTGGATATATGAAGAGATTTTATTTGTTAGCAGAGTTTTACATGTCGTGGATATGAAGAGATTTTAATTGTAGCAGTGTTTCACATTGCTTGGATATATGAAGAGATTTTATTTGTAGCAGAGTTTCACATGCCTTGGATATATGAAGAGATTTTATTTGTAGCAGAGTTTCACATGTCGTGGATATATGAAGAGATTTTATTTGTAGCAGAGTTTCACATGTCGTGGATATATGAAGAGATTTTATTTGTAGCAGAGTTTCACATGTCGTGGATATATGAAGAGATTTTATTTGTAGCAGAGTTTCACATGTCTTGGATATATGAAGAGATTTTATTTGTAGCAGAGTTTCACATGTCTTGGATATATGAAGAGATTTTATTTGTAGCAGAGTTTCACATGTCTTGGATATATGAAGAGATTTTATTTGTAGCAGAGTTTTCTCATGTCGTGGGATTATATGAAGAGATTTATTTGTAAGCTCGAGTTTTTACATGTTTCGTGGATATATATGAGATTATTATTCTGATTTGTAGCAGAGTTTTCACATGTGCCTAGGATATATGAAGAGATTTTATTTGTAAGCAGAGTTTACACATTTTCCTCCTTGGATATTGAATGAAGAGATTTTATTTGTAGGCAGAGTTTCCACATGTCGTGGATATATGAAGAGATTTATATTAGCCAGAGGTTTACTGTGGATAATCGTGGAGATGAAAGAAGTTAGATTTTGTAATAGCTAGCAGAGTTTCTCATGTCGTGGGATATATGAAGAGGATTTTAATTGTAGCAGAGTTTCACATGTCGTGGATATATGAAGAGATTTTATTATGTAGCAGAGGGGTTTTCACATGCCTTGTGGGTTATATATGAGTTAGAGATTTATTTGTAGCTGAGTTTTCACACATGCCCTTCGGATATATGGAAGAGATTTTATTTGTAGCAGAGTTTCACATGTCGTGGATATTATGAAGAGATTTTATTTTTGTAGCCAGAGTTTCTTTCACATGTCGTGGATATATGAAGAGAATTCTATTATGTGTAGCAGGAGTTTCAAACTGTCGTGGATATATGAAGAGATTTTATTTGTAGCAGAGTTTCACATGTCGTGGATATATGAAGAGATTTTATTTGTAGCAGAGTTTCACATGTCGTGGATATATGAAGAGATTTTATTTGTAGCAGAGTTTCACATGTCGTGGATATATGAAGAGATTTTATTTGTAGCAGAGTTTCACATGTCGTGGAAATATGAAGAGTTTTTCTTTTTTAAGACAATATGTTTAATGCCCATGCCATTTCTGAAACGAGAAAAAATTGTAACTATTACTGTTCAGTTAGTGTAATTAGTTAACAATTTAATGTGCGGTAAAAACATTTAGACAATTAATATGAGAGAATTTAGTTTTAATAGATGATGATCGTAAGCCGTAAATATCGTCAAAAAAATTGGAAAAATGTCTTTCAATTTTTTAAAAATTTTAATGAATGAATCAGCAGAAACATATTTTAACACACACACACATTTTTTTTAAGAGCATAATAGAAATATCGGATTCCATAATGCATTAATTTCGGTTGAATTTTCACAGAATTTATGTGCAGTAATTTTGCAGGAAATATCACACGCAAGAACTTCATAAATACCTAGATTAGGCCAATGAAACACGCCAGGTTGACATTTATTATCCATAAATATTAAACCGTGGTCTTCCCTTTAAGGATGTAATGAACCTAGCGTTAACTAGGAGGATCAAAATTAATTTTTAATTCAGCACAAGATAAATTAATCGTAATAAGTCACCTGCATGAGTTTTCTTAATTATGCTAACACGGAAGCACAACGTTAGTTAAAATTAATAAGTACACAATGTATTTAATATTAATGAAAACTCTATTAGATTTTCCAAAACAGGCCATTGGTGTGGTAAACTTTTAGCACTTAAGGTGACATTGATTATATAATTGGTGCATTAGAGGTTTTTCCAAATAAACAGGTGCTTCTTCGTAGATATTGGTCAATTAATAGGGTGGCAAAGCTGGGCTTAGAGTTGGAAAACTAGGTTGGAGGTGGCAAATTATGTATAAACGTTAACTAATTGGGATTAAGATCCCTTACCGTTAGAAATTGGCCATAATCCTAGTTGAAAGTGTGTGAAATAACATTGGCGCTGTTGGCCTTACAGGAGTGTTGGAAATTACTTAGGTTGGAAAAGTGGCAAATTAATGTTATAGAGGTTAACCCTCCGATATGGCGCGTCCTAGTGGCTGATTTCCCCTGTGTGTGAATGGTACACACTGCTGGGCGCGTTGGCTTAAAGTCTGCCAAATACGATTTAAACACAATTACCACCGTGCCGTCACGCCAGGGGTGCGTAAAATAAGCAGATTTCCCCAGTTAAATTATGTTATTTAAATTCCAATAGAGAAATCTGCATACTAGTAACACAATACCACGTGTTTCTGATTTATGTGAAATCTTTCAGTTAATAAAATTATTATTTAATGAAAGAAGCTGGCTTTGAATTGTCCAGAACGGCAATAAGAGAGGGGGGGGTCGGATGAAGCTTAGAAGTGTCCTGCATAATTTTAAGATAGTCCCTCGAAGCTAAAGAAAGGGGGGGGGCGGATGAAGCTTAGAGGTAAGGGGCATAATTCACAAAGAGTTAAGGTAAGGTTAAAAAAGGACAGAGGTTAGGAAGATTTCCACCTGAGCAGTAGGCGAAATGGCGAAGATGGAGGAACCGTAATACCGTAATCTATACTCGAACTTCAGATAGTTGCAAAACACTCAGACTTCATAAAATCTCGGCAAATATTCATAGACCTGGCGGTTAATATTCAGATAGAGTAAAATGTATATAAACAAATATTTATAGTAAATTGAATTTGCATTAATAAGAATTGGTTCTATACACGTTTTTCGATCCGATGCATTAATAACGGTGATATTTGAAGGTGTTTTTCGAAAATCCACCTCTAAAGTCCCCCTCTAACCCCCTCCCTCTGGTCCAATTTCAGACAATTAACGAAACTTGATCTGTCATGTCATTCGTCGTTAATAAAAAACAATAAACTGAAATTGCCAAATTCTAACGTAACGCAATTCTCGTAGCTGGGCATCGTTGTACCGATTAGAGGGGGGTTAGAGGTGCGTAAAGTCGATCCTCTTTGAAGTGGGAAATTAAGTTCAAGAGGGTGGCAAAAACTGGGTTAAATACAGGGTTCCTCCATGCTGGGGATTAAATGTAGTTATAAAAAAAAAAACTGAAAGATTGGAGGTGGCGGTGGCAATAATATATGTGAAGAGGGTAACTAAATGGGATTGGACTGGATTTAGATGAGAGCAGCTGGGCTTAGAGGTAGGTACATAAGCTTAGAGGTGGCAAACTGCACTCAACAGGGCAAATATGGCATAGACCTGAGAAGAGCCGAAAATTTTAACTTAGGCCTCATCTCACTTTGAACTGCATGCATCTAGCATAAAAGGATCCCTGAAGACCAATATTTCGTGTAACTTAAGCTTTAAAATACAATTGGTCCATTTGTCATGATTATTCAACAAGCTCCTTGTTAATATGAAATAAGTAGGATAGGGCGGGGGTGGGGGGTGGGGCGTGTTGGTAATGGTTGAAATTCCAAATATCTCTCTTAATCATCGTGTTATTGAAATATGTATACTTCTACAACCCACGACTCCAAATAACATGCCAAACTGAAACGGACAACAATCATCCATACCTCGACACTTTCCTTATTAGTCAACCGGATTCCACTGCCATTACTGGCTGCTGCACTAACCACCCCTAAATCGACTTACTCCTGATACCTATTACATTTTCACTCTGCACACCAAACAACACAATCTGGCAAAACTGCTCATACATAGAGCCCTCTCCATATCCCATCCTCAACTTCAGCCCCAAAATATAATTGAGTTAATACAAAACCTCTCCATTAACCGATACGCAGAACCATAATAAACAGCATCATCAATAATTCTAAAAACTCACCCATCAGCATACCTTATAAGATCAACACTTCACCTTCCATTTTAGCAGATTTCCCTTAGGGAAAATCAGCTATTGAGGTTGTACTCATGACGGAATTTTCGAAATTTTTCTTCAAATCTCCATCGATCCTACCTAGTAGATGACGAAAATGAGGTCCGTTCAAAACTGTATATATATATATATATATATATATATATATATATATATATATATATATATATTTGTCTGTTACCACTCTAGCGGTCGCAATTTTTGTTTAATCGTTACCAAACTCGATATTTAGTCGTTTTACGTAAAAAAAAAGATCAAGTTCGTTAACGGCTGAAATCGGACCAGTGGGAGGGGGGGTTTAGAGCAGAGGATTTTCGAAAATTCAAAATATCTCCGTTACTATACGTCGAATCGAAAAATTGTACAGAACCAATCTTATTGCAAATTAAATTTATTATAAATATTGTCATATACATTTTTTCTCTATCTTGAATATTAACCGAGATATTTGCATTCTTTATTAAATCGGGGCGCCTAACGGGCGAGAGTTAACTTCCCGCCAAAAGCTAGTTCGGCCGTTTCCTTCACTGGCTCGGCTCTCGTGAAATTTCTCTATTGTGAAACTTCACGTGGGAAATCTGCTTAGTTTACGCTGCCCCTGCGTGACGGACTTTTTCAATCCCCGACATATCGAAAATCCGTCACGCAGGGGCTGCGTAAATTAGCAGATTTCCCTCGCGATGTTTAGTAATATATAAATCTACTTACTGGTAACACAACACCAACGTGAATATTAAGTGAATAAATACAAACGGAAATAAGAAATGTTTCAGTCAATTTCAATAACCTGCCGACGGGAAGCGTTTGAAATGTAAACAAACAGGTCTGCCAGCCTCACACCGGAACTAAAATCAATTACTGGCATATATCTGAATTTAACATATTACTTTTATTGAAACATATTTACTATATCTAGTACTGTTATTAATAACGAGCCACAATAATTGTTATCTCAATCATCAAAGTTTAGTAGTCGAAGACCTTAAGACGGAGGGGGGGGGGTAACTAGGACATATTTGCATGTATCTCGTATAATAAAGATCTCGTGAATACAATATTTGGTATTTAATCTTAGTATAATGTGGCTTATTATATAATAGAGTATTGTTTATGTAACAAGAGTAGAAGTGGGGGTTTGCTGAAGGCTGAAAACTGAAAAACGCAAATATCTCGGTTAATATTCAAGATAGAGAATAAATGCACATAACAACAATTATAGCAAATTTAATTTTCAATAAGATTGGTTCCGTACAATGTTTCGATCCGACAAATAGTAACTGAGATACTTCGAATTTTCGAAAATTATTCATTTTTTACAGATTCTGAACGCCAGGCAGTTGCTCCTATCAGAGGAAGCCCCCGATCAATACTTCCACTTAAACGTCATGAAATGGAGCACGTATCGATGAATAAAGATTTGTGCAGACATCAATTTTATCTGGGATAGGTTTGAAGAAATATTTAAATAATGAGGACCTATTGTGTGCCTTAAACCTTTTATAGGAAATCAACTAAAAGCAAGTTGAGAACGGAAGTTCCTTGCATTGTGAGACCAACAACAGATCCAAGAGAGAGTTATTATCAGATGTTCGAATGTATGATGGTCCAAACACTGGCCCTGGCGTTGGAGTTGCCTCGAATTGTTTGCCTATTGGCACATTGTGCATAGAACCATGAAGGGGAGAGCTGCATTCGACATCTCCTGCCATAGCTGCACTCTTCAAGTCCCTCCTAGATGCACCAGATGCATATTCTCTCATATCTGCGTAGTTTATCAAGGACCCACCCGGACCTTTATTGCTGTTTCAGGGTCTGAGAAAAATACAAGGTCGAAAATTGAAAAAATTATATCAGAATAGGCTACTTTATTTGTTACCTGGATACCTGATAATACTTAGAGACAAAAAATCTCTTTGAAAATATTAGTTATTTTATAATTTAAAAAAAGGTAGTTTGTAGTTGGGTAATAATAGATACCCAGCTTTGCGGAATTTCATCGAAGTCAAATTACAGGTCACAGGTAATAAATAGATGATTTATAAATATTATTCAACTGATTAAAATTATAAAGAACTTTTGAAGTATAATTACTACTTGAATTTTTTTTTTTTTTTAAAAAAAGTCCATTTTTAGGTATATAATAGGTTAACATTATCTTATTTATTCTTGTATATTCTCTGTGTATATTATTAGTAAGATTACTAACACTAAATGGGCCAGACACAGGCTAAAAACGTCCGTCACGCAGGGGCTGCGTAAACTAAGCAGAATTTCCTCGTGAAGTTTAGTAATAGATAAATATACATACTGCTAACACAACACCACCGTGAATAAATACAAACGGAAATAAGAAATGTGTTATCCAATTTCAATAACCTGCCGACAAGAAGCGTTGGGTTAGAAATGTAAACAAACGGGTCAGCCCGCCTCACACCGGAAAGAAGAAAAACTACTAAAAAATATATCAGAATATAAGATATTAATTTTATTGAGAACTATTCACTATATCTAGTACTGTAATTAATAATGAGTCAGAATAATTTTTATCTCAATCAAATTTTAGTAGTCCAAACACCTTAAGACGGGGATGGAGGGGGGGGGGAGCCACACACTAGCCGTATGGTAACGGAGATATTTCGAATTTTTGAAAATCCCCCCCTCTAACCCCCCCCCCCCTTCCACGGGTCCGATTTCAGCCATTAACGAACTTGATCTGTCTTTTTTGCATAAAACGTTTAAATATCTAGTTTGGTAACGATCAAACAAAAATTGCGACCGCTAGAGCGTTAACAGACAAATATATATATATATATATATATATATATAAATATATATATATATATATATATATATATAATTTTGAACGAACCTCATTTTCGTCATCTCCTGAGTAGGATCGATGGACATTTGAAGAAATTTTCGAAAATCGCGTCATGAATACGACCTCAATAGCTGATTTCCCTAAAGGGAAATATGCTAAAATGTTAAAAAAGTGGACTGTAATATTAAAAAATTTAACATTAATTGACTATTACTATACTTGATTCACTATATTCATAAGATGTTACGGATGGATTGGCTCAAAAAAATCACTATCTCCTAGACGGTACAATAGTCCATGACGCAGGGGCTGCGTGAACTGAGCAGATTTCCCACTTGCTGGTGTGAAACACTAGTGATCTCATCTCACCACAATTTTGAGAGAAAGCCAGAAATTGTTCCCTCCATATTTTTGTTTTATTATTTAGTATTTTTGTTTATTATTATTTACGTCCACTTTATACTGTTATGGCTAATCGGGACAGGTTTTCTACAGGTCACCACCCATTTCTAGCTAGGGTGGGCCTAAGGAGTTTATTTATTGAGTTCGTCACTAAATAAATTTCTACTGCCCAGGGCGTGACTCGAACTAGGCCTACCACGGGAGATTAAGACCAACGCTTTAACTCGCACGGCCAATCTGAGCCCCGAAATTATTATTATTTTTTGTAGACCGAAATAGGTTAGTTCTTTGTGATATTTTATTTAAATGATGTAACGTTCTTCGTTAAATAATTATATAAACGCCTGAAAAACATCACTTTTTATTTAATAAATTTTAAATATAGTTAATGAAAACATGGAACTATTATACGAACTTTATCAGAGCGTAGCCCACACATAGACTGGTCTCCGCCATTGCATAACCTATATGTTTCCATGGGAACGTATATTGTTAATGTTGCTAGGAGATCAGTCGGCAGGCTATCTTGTGGTTACCTCTAGAGTTTATCGAGACACTCGTTATCACTGTTGTCCCAGCGCACTTACGCTACATCTTTATCCCTCAACATATCGTCTTGTATTTGTGTAACCTTCAATGATAGATGACCTAATGTACATTGTAGTAGTAGTAATTATTTTGCTTTTGAGAACTTTTACAGTTGATATTTTTATTTCAATAATTGATTAGGTTCTATTTCTTTGGGTGAACTAATTCCTCTAATAATTTCCACTTATGTTCGGGTATATACTATTTTTTTAAAAGTTTCTCGGAAAATGATTTTTTTCATATTAGATAAATAGACCCCCCCTCCCTACGCATACAGTTGATGTAAATAGTTAAAGTGCAAATAAAACTCTCAGTTACTAACAGCTCTATCATTTTGATGATCACTAAAGTGTGACGGTTGGAAGCGCACCTTTCGCAAGGCTACCAATGAAAACTTAAAAAAAAAAACTTATATTGTTTATACTTTTTAAACACGTGATTATTGTGCAGATACTATTGAATATTAATCGTGAAATTATTTATTTATTTATGTATTATTCATGTCTGAGAGCTCTTATGATAGGACAAGTTGCCCAGAATGTATTCTGCCTGTAATAAAGAACAGAAATAGGACTTTTCAAATACTTTGGTCTAATTAATATACAATATAAAACAAAAATTAAGTAGTTAAGTATTTATTTATTCATGTAGGCTGTCATTGATGCTGATATTCAAGTTACAAATGTATTATTAATTTCCATCAAATATAAATGGTATTCTAGTGGGCTTTTATTTGTGAATTATTCCCTGCGAAATGTATTCAAAGCCTCTAGAAGCTTATATTTCCTCCATACATACCATTACATACACATTACACCATTTTCATGAAAATCTCAAATTTTTATCTTTATGACTTTTTGATATCGTCAATTGGCTGTGGTTTCTAAACTCATAAAGCCGACCCCGACCCCTCCCACTGGTCCAATTTCAGTCGTTAACGAACTTGATCTTTCTTTTTACATAAAAAGATTAAATGCCGAGTTTGGTGACGATTAAACAAAAATTGCGACCGCATGAGTGTTAACAGACATATACATGTGTGTGTGTGTGTATATATATATATATATATATATATATATATATATATATGTATTTGCATTTATCTCAAAACATAATTGTTCAATGATAATAATATTTGGTATATAGACTTCAAATAAAGTGTTTCATAACATAGTAGCATATTGTTAATATGAGATGAGTAGGAGTGGGGGTTTACTTAAAGCCGAAAACTAACAAATGCAAATATCTCGGTTAATAATCCAAATAGAGAAAAAACGTTATTACAACATTTATAGAACATTACATTTTCAATAAGATTGGTTCCATACTATGTTTAGATCCGACGCATAATAACGGAGATATTAAGAGTTTTCAAAATTCTCCCATTCTAAACCCCCACCTCCCCCTAGTCCGATTTCAGCAGTTAACGAACTTGATCTTTCCTTTTGTATAAAACGATTATATTATTATTATTATTATTATTTATTAACGTCCACTTTTTGCAACTTAGGCTAATCGGGACGGGTTATCTACAGGTTACCACCCTTTTCTAGCCAGGGTGGGATTTTAGGACGTTATTTAATGAATTTCGTCACTAAATAATTTCCTTTGCCCAGGCAAGAATCGAACTCACCACTCTAGGTTTGCTATGTGAGATAAAGGTCAACGCTTTAACTCGCATGGCTAACCTGAGCCCCAAACGATTATATATGAAGTTTATATATATACACATATATAATATATATATATATATATATATATACACATATATAATTTATATATATATATACAATTTATATATAAATATAGTTTATATATATATATACACATATATAATTGTTGTCTTATCGTTTTCAAACTTCATATACATATACATATATAAAAAAAAAAAAAATATATATATATATATATATACTAGCTAAGGTACCCGGCTTCGCCCGGGAATTCATTTGAGGCTGAATGGTGATGGTATTTTTTCGGCAAGACTTTACTTTGCACAATATTTTGACATTTCCCAAGTATTTCAGTATTTAGGGTTAGTACCCGTAGTTGGTTTGGAATAGAAAATGAAATATCGCGAATTTTTATTTCAGGCCTCCCTTATAACCCCCACTCCCGTTATAACATAAACATTTTAATATAGGTTATTACCATGTAAGAATTAATGCTAATTTATATATTCTGAGTTGTTCGAATCGGTTCAACCGTTGGTGTCCAATAAAATAGTTGACTCCCGCTTTAGCTTTTAGTGTATATTTCGTTTATAATGTTTTATACAACAAAAGTGAATATAACAAAAGTTACTTTAAATAACAAACTAAACAACTTTTGTCATGTGAATATTTGCAGAAAAACCAATAGAAAACAAAATACCGCTATTTTTAATTTCAGGCCTCCCGTACAACCCCACTCCTGCCCGTCCCTAGAAATGTTAGTATATCTTATTATAATGAAGGCGTTAGTACTAATTCACATACCGAGTTTGGTTTAATTCGGTTGAGTCTTTTGTGCGAAATAAAATTGTGGACTCACGCTATAGTTAATAGTATATAACTCATTTATGCTTCCGTATACGGCAAAAGTGCATATAACAAAAGTTACTCTAAATAACAAAATAAACAACTTTTGTTATGTGCATATTTGCTGAAAAAGCAATAGGAAACGAAATATCGCTATTTTTAATTTCAGGCCTCCCTTATAACCCTCACTCCTACCCTTCCCTAGAAATGTTAGTATGGCTTATTATAAGGAGATCGTTAGTACTAATTTTCATAGCGAGTTTGGTTTAGTTCGGTTGAGTCTTTTGTGCCTAAAAAAATTGTGGACTCCCGCTATAGTTTTTAGCGTATAACTAATTTATACTTCAAAAGTGCATATAACAAAAGTTGCTCTAAATTACAAAATAAACAACTTTTGTTATGTGCATATTTGCTGAAAAAGCAATAGGAAATGAAATATCGCTATTTTTAATTTTAGGCCTCCCTTATAACCCCCACTCCTGTTCGTCTTAGAGAATATTAATATAGCCTAAAGTCTAAGTTGGGCTAGTAGTAATATACATACCAAGTTTCATAAAATTCGGTTCAGCCGTTTATGCGTGAAAAGGTAACAAACAAACAAACAAACAAACAAATAAACAAACAAATAAACAAACAAACAGACTCGAAAGAAACAAAATGCAGTTATGGTGTCTATGACATGTGAAACGAAAAGTTATCGTGAAATTTCGCGAAAAAAATCAATGTACAGACAGAGGTTACAATTTTATATATATATATATATATATATATATATATATATATATATATATATATATATATATATATACAGTTTTGAACGGACCTCGTTATCATCATCTCCTGGGTAGGATCGATGGACATTTGAAGAAAAATTTCGAAAATCACGTCATGAGTACGACCTTAAGGGAAATCTGCTGAAAGTGTTATTTATAGCGGTTAAAAGGGTGATAATTAAAAAAATAACAATTTTATACTAACGATATAATGCTGGAATGAAAAACATCTCTCATCTCCCTGTTAAGAAATTTTAACAGATTTTTATTTTTAATATTTATATTTAATATTTTTTACTAATGCGACTGATATGGAGGGCTTATCTACAGGTTACCACCCTATTATAGCCAGGGTGGGACTAAGGATTTTAAAAAATATTTATTAATTACTGATTACTCTGAATTTCATTACATGAATGCGTTAATATGATTGCCTTAGGCTTTTAATAAGTTTGCAGAAATTTTTCACAAATTCAATAAGTATAAATGTTTACTTTGGTATGAAATAAAAAGTCTGACCACGGCTGCGTAAACTAAGCAGATTTCCGACGTGACGCTATAATGCATTTGTGATCTAATTTAACCTCTCCAAAACAAACATGCAAAACGCCAGGTTAATATTCGTCATAAGTAAAAATATGAATAGAAAAATATCAAAATTAATTCGATATTATTAATGGGGAATTAAATTTGCAATAAAATTGTTTGTATGAATAAGTTTCTCAATGTCTACAACGGTCATGCACTTTATTACTGCCACTACTATCAGCAAGCAGAAAGTAGGTGCATGTTGGATCCTCGCCGAGGGAGATCACTAGTTCACTTATGGAACAGAAGGAATGACAGCTCCTTGAGAGAACTAACGATTATTACTCTCTTAGATCCAGTCCACAGGCAGGCAGTCACGGGGGCGGACTGGCCAATGACCCTCCAGCTACAATGGGGCCCGGCACTCTAATGGAGGCAACTCATTCCAGGTCTTCCTTTCTGAACGGGGCTGTACGTTGAGTTGTTCACTCACAGAGTGAAAACTCCGGTTACGAATCCCTCAAGTCTTGCTCGGGAGTGGGTAAATTTCTCTCAGTTCTATAATGCCCACGAAAAAAAAAATTAGGGGGGGAGAGAGAGAGAGAGAGATAGAAGAGAGAGAGGAGGAGGGAGAGAAAGAGAGAGAGAGAGAGAGAGAGAGAGAGAGAGAGAGAAGAGAGAGAGGAGGAGGGAGTGAGAGAGAGGGGAGGAGGGAGAGAGAGTGAGAGAGTGAGAGAGAGAGAGAGAGAGAGAGAGAGAGAGAGAGAGAGAGAGAGAGAGAGAGAGAGAGAGAGAGAGAGAGAGAGAGAGAGAGAGAGAGAGAGAGAGAGAGAGAGAGAGAGAGAGAGAGAGAGAGAGAGAGAGAGAGAGAGAGAGAGAGAGAGAGAGATTGTGTGTGTGTGTGAATGAACGTAACATAGTTTAGAATACCACGTGGAGAAGGCCCAAACAAGCCTATTGTTAGATTAAAAGATCTAATGCTAAATAAAATAAACAGGTTTTTTTCTGTTACTTTTAACATCCTACCGTTAATCTTCACATAGAAATTGGTTGGACCCCAAAATTTGATTTAGAAACTTTCAAAAGGCCATTATCAGAATTGGCAAACCTCTTAGCACAAAAAAAAATAAATATAAAATAATGACTTGAAGTAAGTGGCGTCTAATGTGTTAAGAATAAGCAATGGAATAGAAGCGGCATTGGTTCGGAAGAGGATGCCCTAATTTTCAGTGGCAGCCTTTTAAGACTGACAAAAGACTTGCCCGTCTTCAAGTTAACATTTTACGCAATTCAATTTGTACTACTTCAAGACGTTTTCTTATATTTCGTTTATAAGGTGGAAATATTACCTCAAGAAAAATATATTTCAAACAAAAATTATTCAACAAGAATAAAATTCATATTTTCATGAAACACTCCATTCCCTTTGACTCGTTGTGCTTGCTATTATTATTTCTGTATTTTATCTCTCAAAAGGACATTCACTGACTTCCCCAAACATTCGTCAGACCATGTTTTTTCATTTGCCCATACATCATCACACACGCTGATGACCAATGCTAACAATAATGTTGATTTCTCTTCAATTTAAAACAAATAAAATTAAGAGATGTAAAATAATGCCATAGCTGAGTAGATTAAAATGAGGGTTTCTAGCGCACACTCTCAAATCTTTAAAAAGTCCACTACGCAGGACATGCGTTAACTAAGCAGATTTCCCACGTGCTGCTAATACACACTACTCATCTCAACACAAATTTTATTCATTTATTATCTATCTTAAATATTAACCGAGATATTTCCATTTTTGTTAAGTGTGTGGAGATAACGGACGAGATGAGATCGGCTATTGCCGCTATTCTTCCTGATATTCCGCCGAAAATAAGTTCGGCTGTTTCCGTAACTGTTCGGCTCTCGTGGCATTGGTTTAGAGACTCGTGTAAGCTTTTACTTTGTGAGATATATGCAAATACTGTCTGTTTATCCCTTATTACTATGTAAAAACCCAAAGAGAAGGAGGCGAAGGAGGGGGGCTGCTGAAAAGAAGAAAGCATGATTAAATTACTTAACATTTGAGTTACGAAAAAAATGCAAACAACAATAATTGATCAGCATAAATAATTTAACCATATTGGTTAAACCACATGACATGATAACGAAAATATTTTGAATTTTGGTATTGGGCGCTCTGACCCTCATTTCAACTCCCGTTTCTGCCAATAACAGATATGATCTTTAGCGTTGACTGTAGCAGTTAAATATCGAGTATGGTATAGATCAAATAAACGTTTTTGAGACAACAACTTAAAATCTTAATTAGTGACGTCAACACGCAAGGAATTTATATGCATCTCACCAAGTAAAAGTTTAATGAAAACTATATTTAGTATTTAATCTTGGAATGAAGTGGTTCATGATTTAACAGCTTATAGTTGGTATGACATAAGTAGGAGTGGGGCTTTACTGAAAGCCGACAACTGAAAAAATCAAAATATCTCGGTTAATATTCATGATACTGAAAAAATACATAAAACTACAAAAGATTGGTTCAGTCAACTTTTTCGATCCGACGCATAATAACGGAGATCTTAAAAATTTTCTTAATTGATCCTTCGACCCCCCCCCCCGTGACTCTGGACAGATTTCAGCCATTAACGTACTTAATAAAACATTTAAATATCGAGTAGTGTAACGATCGACCTAAAATTACGACCGCTAGAACGATAATACCCAGGAGATAAAGAGTGATGCAAATATATATATATATATATATATATATATATATATATATATATATATATATATATATATATATATATATATGTGTGTGTGTGTGTGTGTGTGGACATTTGAGGACATTTTTTGAAAATGAGACCAACCCCAATAGCTGATTTCCCTTATGTGAAATCTGCTAAAACCGCAAATGAAGAAAAAAAAAAATAGTAAAGGAACTCATTCTACCAATTTCTCGAAAAAATATGGGCTAAAAATTGATAATAACATTGTTAATTTGAAAAAGAAAATTTACGAAAAATCTCTATGAATTAATAATAAATTTGTGATATATTTCTAAAAGATTCTAACGCAACTACAAATCTTTCTATTTCTGAAAATGTATTAAATAAAATTGGGTTACCATGAACACTAGGAATGTTTATTTATAATTAATATAAACATTTTTATAACGTCGTATTGCAATAAGCAAACCTAAAACAGTATGGGCATGCGCAAGTCTTCAATGTTGTGACTCGACTATTACGAGGTTAAATGATATAGGCTACTTCTTTTCCTCAATAATTAGTTTTTACTCATTGTCCAGATTGAAATAAAATAAATTGTTATTCATGAAATCCATTCATTGATTTCATTTATTTATTAAAGATTAAATATAACGTAAACTTCTAAGCTGAGCTTATGCCAAATCGAATAAGTTAACAACAACAACAAGAAACGAACAACAATAATAAACAACAACAACAACAACAATTATAATAAACAATTCATATAATAATGTAACGTGTTTTGAGTTAGATGTGGCATTCCCCATGTTGACTGCAGCTGAATGATTCCTTTCAAATATGATCGTTATCCATTTCATAATGGTTGCTTACCAATGATGACTGGAGCGTTGCTTGCTTCTCCAATAGACAGCCTCCACGTAGAAAGCGGAGAACCATCTTTGAGTTAAAGGAGAATCTACCTAATTCCATCTTATAATAATAATAAACTCCAAACGTAGCCAATTTCCCCATCGTGCTTCATTCCAAAGTGTGTTTGAAGTCCAAAGGAGACGCAAGTCAAATGAGAAATACGATTCAGGACGTATTGAAGCAAGCAGATTTAGAAATGATTGGGCCAATAACAAGTTAACGACCTTTCTTCTCAACCTGGAAACCGTCTAAAATTCAAATTGAGTTCAGCCTACATTCCGACAAGAAATGAATTTTGTACCCCCCGCTTTAAAGTATGAATTGTTAGAATCAAACGGAACATTTCGGCGTAACGTCTGGACTTTTATAGATACTTCCAAAGCTGAAAAGTCATCTTGTGGATGCTCGTGGATTATTGGGAGCAAGGCAATGAAGTGGAATATAAACTCAGTAAATTCAATAATTACCCCTGCGTCGATGGCTATAAATGATATAGAACTAATGCAACAAGATTCATTTGTAATCGCTATTAGTTCACTCCAAAGTCACGATGTCGCCTCACAGACATAGTAAAAGGTCAAATACATCCCGTTCTAGTGATAATTGGATAGATACCAAACTAAATACTACATATTTTAACGTTTCATGTAAAACTAAAAGAAAAAGTCCGTCACGCAGGGGCTGCGTAAACTAAGCAGATTTCCCACGTGCGTTGCGTATTTGCATTTATCTCAAAACATAATTGTTCAATGATAATAATATTTGGTATATAGACTTCCAATAAAGTGTTTCATAACATAGTAGCATATCGTTAATATGAGATGAGTAGGAGTGGGGGTTTACTTAAAGCCGAAAACTAACAAATGCAAATATCTTGGTTAATAATCAAGATAGAGAAAAAACGTTATTACAACATATATAGAACATTACATTTTCAATAAGATTGGTTCTATATTCTGTTTAGATCCGACGCATAATAACGGAGATATTAAGAGTTTTCAAAATTCTCCCCCTCTAAACCCCCCCTCCCCCTAGTCCGATTTCAGCAGTTAACGAACTTGATCTTTCCTTTTGTATAAAACGATTATATATGAAGTTTGAAAACGATAATACAAAAATTATATATATATATATATACTAATACATAAATAATTAGAATTACTAGTATATACAGTTTTGAACGGACCTCGTTATCATCACCGTTAGTAAAAGGTCAAATACAAACCTCAGAGAAAAAAATATCGCTTGTTTGGGTTCCCTCACTTTTTGGTTTGGAAGGTAATGAAATTGCGGATTTGAGAGATCGTAGTGCTTCAACTGCCCAGATGATTGGAAACGAGAGTTTCAAAAACTCATATTTCAAAGGTGGAAGTCAAACTGATCGAAGAAAAATGACAACAAACTGCAACAAATTAAAGAAATTACTGCGGGCTGGAACAGTGCAAGTAGACAAATCCGAAAAGAGGACGTTGTTCTTGCCCGAATCGGAATTGCTCACAGAAAATTAACTCATAGTTATACATTGAAAGGCTTCTTTCAACCAACCTGCGACTATAGTTATTATGGCGTTCTGTTTCACATCTTCTTCTTAATTATGAAAAATACTATCTTCCAAGAAAAGTGGTGAACCTTAAACCAGGCTTAAGGCATATATCTCATAACGCACTAGCGGTCGCAAACTTTGTTTGATCGTTACCAATCTCGATAACGTTTCTTGTAAAACTAAAGATCAAGTTCGTTAAAATCCGCCAAGTGGGAGGGGGTTTTAGAGGTGAGAATTTCAAAAATTCTTAATATCTCTGATATTAAAAGGTATCGAAAAAAAAGGTGTAGAACGAATCTTATTGTAAATTTTATGATGTATAAATGTTGTTACATATACAGATATATATATTTACACACACACACACACACACACACACACACACATATATATATATATGCAGGGTGGGGCAGAATCATAAAAAGTCCGTCACTCAGGGGCTGCATAAACTAAGCAGATTTCCCACGAGAAGTTTTACAATAGAGAAATCTGCCTAATAACAACTGTGGTAGTAAGAAAACTCTAAACCTAAAACATTATTTAGGCCGTAATAACCCAGTAGTTTCCAGCCCCAAAAAACAGTTAACCTGACCTCTATTCACGAGGGACGAATAGTTATAGAAACGGCCGCCAGAGCTCTCGGCGGAAAGTCCGAACATAGCCTACTGGTGACCACACGCAGAATACAAATGCAAATATCTCGGTTAATATTCAAGATACAGAACAAATGTATAGAACAATATTTATAGTAAATTTAATTTGCAATAAGATTGGTTCTATACAATGTTTCGATCCGATGCTTAATAACGGAGATATTTCGATTTTTTGAAAATCCCCCCTCCCACTGGTTCGATTTCAGCCGTTAACAAACTTGATCTTCCTTTTTACATGAAACGATTAAATACCGATTTTAGTGACGATTAAACAAAAATCGCGACCGCTAGAGTGTTAACAGACATATATATATACATATATATATATATATATATATATATATATATATATATATATATATAGTTTTGAACGGACCTAATTTTCGTCATCTCCTGGGTAGGATCGATGGACATTTGGAGACATTTTACAAAAATCGCGTCATGAGTACAACCTCAATAGCTGATTTCCCTTAAGGGAAATCTGCTAATATTGACTACATAATTTAACAATATTCATTCTAAGACCAACACGTTACCTTACATGGCTAACCTGACCCTCATATTGTATATTTCCTTAACGGGAAATTACCTACTGAAGTTGTACACATGACGAGATTTTCGAAAAATCTCTTTTAATGTCCATCGATCATACCCAGGAGTTGACGAAAATGAGGTCCGTTTAAAACATTATATATTGTTGCGAAAAGAGCGTACTCAAAAAATAATGCAGAGTTAATCACGTTTTAGCAGATTCGGCTATTGAGGTTGTACTCATACTCGACGCGATTTTCGAAATTTTTCTTCAAATGTCCATCGATCCTACCTAGGAGATGACGAAAATGAGGTCCGTTCAAAACAGTATATATATATATATATATATATATATATATAATAGATAGATAGATAGATAGATAGATATATCAATATATTTTTCTGTTACCGCTCTAGCGGTCGCAATTATTGTTTAATTGTTACCAAAGTTGATATTTAGTCGTTTTATGTAAAAAGACAGATCAAGTTCGTTAATGGCTGAAATCGGACCAGTGGGAGCGGGGGTTTAGAGGGGAGGATTTTCGAAAAGTTAAAATATCTCCGTTACTATACGTCGGATCGAAAAATTGTATAGAATCATTCTTATTGCAAATTACATTTACTATAAATATTGTTACGTGCATTTATTCTCTATCTTGAATACTAACCAAGATATTTGCATTTGTATTAAATGAGGGAGGGTAACGGACGAAATTGAGTTTCCCGCCAAAAGCTAGTTCGGCCGTTTTTGTAACTGTTTGGCTCTCGTGAAATTTCTCTATTGTAATACTTCACGTGGGAAATCGGCTTAGTTTACGCAGCCCCTGCGTGACGGACTTTTTAAGAAGTACAAAGTAAACAAAGGCGCACCGGAAGGAGCGGGGGCGCCAAGAATGTTGTAGGCGACGGCCTGTCTGTATGATTCCTGGTGCCCACCTTTGAAATACACCCAGTTAGTTCTCAGTTTCCTTCTTAGTGAATAATTGTGAAAGAAGTGCAGCTTTAATAAATAGTACTTTATAGATTCAGTGCAATGCAGTGATTTGTGAAGATCAGTGCATTTTCGTGTTCTTGTGAAGATAAGTGCAGTGCCGTTTTTTGTGATCTCCAGTGATGTATGCGATTGTGAGTTAACAGTGCAAATTGTGATCAGTAGTAAAAAATAATTTCAAATTCTAAACCTTGTGTTTTATTTTGCAATCCAAAAGTACTCTAATAATCAACATTTATTATTTTCTTAATAAACGTAACAATATATATATACATATATATATATATATATATATATATATATGTTATGTATATATATATATATATATATATATATATATATATATACCTATACATATATACAATCTAAGGTACCCGGCTTCGCTCAGCCCTAAAGGGAAATCAGCTATTGAGGGCGTACTCATGACGCGAGTTTTGAAAAATTTCCTCAAATGTTCAGGAGATGACGAAAATGAGGTCCGTTCAAAATTATATATATATATATATATATATATATATATATATATATATATGTCTGTGAACGCTCTAGCGGTCGCAATTTTTGTTTGATCGTTTCTAAACTTCATATTTAGGCGTTTTAACGTAAAAAAAGAGATCAAGTTTGTTAATGGCTGAAATCGAACCAGTGGGAGGGGGGTTTAGAGGGGGGATTTTTGAAAATTCAAAATATCTCCGTTATTATGCGTCGAATCGAAAAATTGTATAAAATCAATCTTATTGTACATTAAATTTACTATAAATATTGTTCTATACATTTATTCTGTATCTTGAATATTAACCGAGATATTTGCATTTGTATTGTGTGTGTGGTCGACGGAACCCCGCCATGTTCCGGACTCTCCACCGAGAGCTCTGGTGGCCGTTTCCAGAACTATTCGTCCCTCGTGAATAGGTTTAGAGATCCCTTCCTACTACAGCGGTTATTAGGCGGATTTCTCTATTGTAGAACTTCACGTGGGAAATCTGCTTAGTTTACGCAGCCCCTGCGTGACGGACTTTTTAATTTCTGGGCTACCTTATAACTCCCATTCCTGTTCGTTTCAGAGAAATTTCGTATAACCTTTAGTCTAAATTGGGTTAATAGTAGTATACGTACCATGTTTCAAAAAATTTGGTTCATCTGTTTATGCGTGAAAAAGTAACAAACAAGCAAATAAACTGACGCCAAAGCCAAAATTTACAGATATTGTGTCTATGGCGTGTGAAACGAAAAGGTATCGTGAAATTTCAAGAAAAAAAATCAATGTACAGACTGACGTTACAATATTATATATATAGCATGAACCGCGTTAATTCAAACCGAAATACCAAATATTGTGTTCAACAAATCTTTTCAGTGTGAGAGACATGCAAATACATTTTGATGCCCTCCCCCTCTCTTTTTTTCTTGGATTACTAAAGTAGAGTGATTGAGACAACAATTATTCTGGTTCATTATAAACTACAATACTTGATAAAGTAAATGTTTTTGAATAAAACTAATATATTATATTCTGATATATTTCAGTAAGTTTCTTTCAGATCAGGAGTATTTCTTTCTTTCAGCTCTGAGAGGTTGGCTGACATGCCTGTTTACAATTAAGCCCCTTTCCGAAGTGGAGTTTATTAAAATGTAAACTGAATGAAAGATTTCTTTTCATCAATTGTACCGTTGTGTTAAGTGTTAGCAGTATGTAGATTTAGCTATTGTAAAACGACGTGGAATATCTGCTTAGTTTACGCAGCCCCTGCGTGACGGACTTTTTAAGTAATGGCTACACTTGTAGCCAACGCGCCCAAGTGTGTCATTCACACACTTGTCACTAGGACGCGCCTATCGGAGGGTTAACCTCTATACATAATTTGCCACATCCAACCTAATTTTCCACATCTAAGCCCAGCTTTGCCACCTCTTGAACTTTGTTTGCCACTTCAACGACGACTCTGCCACCTATAAC
The DNA here is from genome assembly GCA_019009955.1 of Riptortus pedestris. Taxonomy (NCBI): domain Eukaryota; kingdom Metazoa; phylum Arthropoda; class Insecta; order Hemiptera; family Alydidae; genus Riptortus; species Riptortus pedestris. Next base: position 6,255,061 of record CM032231.1, on the reverse strand, counting down.
CCCACTTATGGAATCTATAAGCACTTTTATTTAACCTCAATGCATAGATTGTCACCTCTAAGTGCAGTTTACCATATCAAAGGCCTGTTTTGGAAAATCTAATAGAGTTTTCATTAATATTAAATACATTGTGTACTTATTAATTTTAACTAACGTTGTGCTTCCGTGTTAGCATAATTGACGTGGTTTCTCTAACTAGGAGCGAGTGTATGGAGCCAGACAAAGTGTGTATAGAGTTGTAATGGGAGAAAGAGAGGAAAGGAGGGCTTCAAATATTTAAAAAAATAAAAATCAATACCCAGCTGATCTTTGTGTATTATGATGAACCCATTCACAGAACTGACATTAAAGAAGTCGTGAATAGAGAAGGATATGAGGTCAGTTGGCAGTATCTGATAAGATTAGGGAGTAAGCAGAATTGGGGAAGGAGGAGAGAGGCTGAAGAAGACATGAGATATTTGTAGACTATTTGTGGAAGTAGTTAGAAGGTGGGAAGAAGATAAAGAGACAGAGACAGTGATGGAGAGTGAGAGGTGGCTAGCTTGAGAAATGCTTCACTCGCTATCCATCTCGTGCTTTCTTCTCACCTTTCTCTCTCTCTCTCTCCTATCAACCGCTATCTCCAGGAAGCCTCTACATCGGCTTAGCTCTCTCTCTCTCTCTCAAGATGGTCCGATATGTACCAAGTATTCATCCGATGACAACGATGACAATCAGGCATTTCGGCTCGATTCATAGTGCAGTGATTAGAAATGTTCGCCCTATAGGAAAAACGGCATGTGAAGGAGAATTACCTAAAAGGGATCAATACGAAGAAATAATTTAACAGGATTTAATATGAAGAAACTATTTAACAGGATTTAATATGAAGAAACTATTTAACAGGATTTAATAAGAAGAAACTATTTAACAGGATTTAATATGAAGAAACTATTTAACAGGATTTAATATGAAGATTTAAATAAATTATTTCATATAATTTAATTATTTATTTATTTATTTATTATACATCAGTTTACAGGATAAACCTATACTGATGGGAGGTCGGTTGCATAATGCATTACATAATACGATCCAATTACTTGGGCTACAAACAAAACAAATTAGAAATAATACAGAAATAGTAGCAATAAAATAAGATATAAATTGAGAATTAAGTCAAATCAATTGTTTTACAAAACAAATAAGGATAAAATAAAAGAAGAATAAAGAAAGACAACTAAGGAATTAAATAATCTTACAGTATCCAACTCAACAAACAAAAATTAGAACGAAGCGAAACCAAAATAATTTAAATATTTTAGGCAACGGGATATATGTATGTACTTATATTTTAATATATCAAAATAGGAATTACAAACTAAATAATACATTTTCTAATTTTTAAACAATTAACTATGTATAAGAATATATTATGTAATTGGTCTTCTGTACGAATGCATAATAATGTTACAATATCAATAGAATTAAACAAATATTTTTGAATAAAATATGTCCTAAAGTAATTATTTATTTGGCACTCAAGGAAATAATTCCTGACAAGAAATGGCGACTCCGAGATAGGTAAATGTCTTCTGAACATTGACTTCCAATTGATAACTTTGACAATACTCTTTGAGTATAGCCAATTTTCTTTGTGTGTCGGCCCAAGAGTAACTACCTGAAATACCTTGTGCGTTTCTTGCTTTGAAGAAGTTAACCAGATCTGCAATGAAGAGCAGAAATAAATATGGGCTTAGTGTTTCTCCCTGCAGCACTCCCTCATGAACAAACAGGTCAGGAAGGTCGGACTTGGAGGAGGCAAATATAACTCTGGCAGTTTCATAGAGACTTCTAATGACTCTAATAAATTTTCCACTGATCCCAAATTTCAACAGTTTTCCCCACAAAATTTGATGGTTAACACCTACAAAAGCACTTTTAAAATCAACGAATATTCCAAACAGTTCAGCTTTCTTCCTTCTTAAAGCTATATTAATAACCGCACATAGGGTAAAAACAGCATTTCCACAGCCTCTATTCTTTCTAAATCCCATCTGTTTCATTGGCAAAATTCCCTTTTCTTCAACCCATTCAGTTAATCTACTATTCAAAATACCAGTAAAAATTTTTGTAATACAGTTAAGAATTGCAATACCTCGATAGTTGTGAGGATCTAACTTATTTCCCTTTTTATGAAGCATGAAAAGCCTAATTCTTGTCCATGAAGCAGGTATCTTCTCTTCTTCCCAGATCAAGTTGAATAAATGGAACAGCTGGTTCATCCAGTTCTCATCCATCAGTTTAAAACACTCATATGGAACTAAGTCAACTCCTGCCGCTTTTTTATTCTTCAACCCTTTTATTACTGCCTCCAGTTCAGGTTTTGTTATTGCTTTGTCTAATTCAGGAACTAAATGAGGGAAGTACACTGACTCATTTCCGTATTTAGGGGCTAGGATTTGTTTAAAATTCATGCCATTCCTCACTAGAAATTGCATTGCTCACATCAGGTTTAGATTGGTATTTCCTAATGACAGACCAGAAATCCCAAAGGATTTTAACATTCCGCAAGCTTTCTCTAATTTTATGAAAATATTCTTCTTTGGATTTCTTTAAGAGATTTTTGTTATTCTTTTTAGAGTCCTTGAGCATTGAAACAGATTTATTATCATTACCATTTTTAGACCAAATATGTTTGTAATCTCATATGATTTAATTAAAAAGAAATTATTTAACTGGGTTTAGTACAAAGAAACTATTTTACGAAGTTTCATTTAAAGACTTAAAGAAATTAGTTGACAGGGTTTAATTTAGAGATGTAAATGAATTATTTATCAGGGTTTTATTTAAAGAAATTATTTAACAGGGTTTAATATAGAGGAATTATTTAACAGGGTTTAATATAGAGGAATTATTTAACAGGGTTTAATATAGAGGAATTATTTAACAGGGTTTAATATAGAGGAATTATTTAACAGGGTTTAATGTGCCCCTTAAAAATTTCAGGTAAAAGGGAAATTTAATTATTAAAAAATCATTAGGTTTTTATTAAAGGAATATTAATTTAAAAGAGGAAATTATTTAAATGTTTATATAAAGTTTTTAACAATTTATTTAACATTTTTACAGTTTTAAAGGTCTAATTACGGTTTAAAAATTTTAACAGGGTTAATAAAAAAATAATTTAAAGGGTTTGTTTTATTTATTTTTTAAATATTTTATAAAAATTAAATTTTAAAAAATCAAACAAAATTCCCCAGGGATTTTGGTTTTTAGGAATTGTTTTGGGTTTTTGGTTTTTTGGGTTTAAAAAACATAAAAAATAAAAAAACCAAAAACATTTTAATAAAAAAAAGGGTTTTTTAATAGAAAAATTAACAAATAAAGAAATTTTTAACCCGTTAAAGGATTATTAAAAATAAAACAAATTGGGAAATTTTAAAAGTATATTAAATTAAATTTTTAAATTTATTGGGGGAAAACCTTTTTCAGGGAAAGCCGAAAACTTTAATAAAAATTATTTAAAAGTTTCTTTAAAAATTTTTTACCATAGTAAAAAATAACCTTTTTAAAAGGGTTTCTAAAATTTAAATTAAAAAGGGGTTTTTCAGAAATAAAGATTATACATAAAAATAAAGGGGTATATTAAGTTTTTTTCAATAAGAAAAATTATTTAAAACAAAAAGTGGAAATAAAACAAAAAATATTAAAAACCATAACGATAATAATATTTTCAGGAAAGAAAAACAATTAGATAAACATTGATATAAAAAATAACTTTATTTAAATATTTACTTTTAAAATGAATTTTTTTAAAGAATAGAATAATTTATATTAAAATAAAATTTTTAGTTAAAATAAAGAAGGGGGGGGAATTTTCAGGGAAAAGTATTTCATAATTTTAAAAAAAAAATAAAAAGAAAAAAAGAGGAACTTACCGGAAAAAGTTACAACGGGAATAAGGAAAAAATTTTTTAAAAAGTAAAAAAAAAAAATTTAAAAAAAAAAAACTCAAAATTTAAAGGGGTTAAAAAAAATATTTAAAAAAATAATTTTTAGTAAATAAATTTTCAAAAGAAGGTTTTTACAATTTTTTTTTTAAAAAGAGGAATTATTTAAAAATTTATTAAAACCCCCCCCCCCCTTTTCCATTTCAATAAGAAATTATTTTTCCTTTTTCTAAAGGGAAAATTGGGTTTATAAAAAAAAAACAAATTGGGGCCCCGGGTTTTAAAAGAATTTTTAAAGGGGTTTTTCCAAGGCTAATTTAAAAAGGGTTATTTTTTTGGATATTGGAATTTTGGGAAAAAATTTTTTATGGGATAAAAAAATATAATAAAAAAAATAAAAAAAAAACAGAAAAAAAACAAACAAAACCAAAAAAATAAAATTATAACATTTTTTAGAGGTATAAAAAATTATAAAGAAAAATAACGTTTTAAATAAAAAATTTGGGTAAAAAAAAAAAAAAATTAAAAGTATTATATAAAAATAAATAAAAAAATCCCCAAATAAAAAGAGGGTTTTTACGAAATAAAAACTTAACAATTTCTTGGGGGAAAAAACTATCCCAAAATAAAGGAAAATTAACAAAAAATAAAGAAATAAACAGTGATTGGAAAGTTTAACAAGAATTAAAAAAAAACAAAAAAAAGAAAAACAGTTAAAGGGTTTTTTAAGGTTAAATAGAAAAAAAAACAATTAAAAAAGAAATTAAAAACCGGAAAAAAGAAAAAAATTTTTAAAAAATCAATAAAAATTTTTAAACAAAATATAAAATAACTCGGGAAAAAAAATCAAAAATTTTACCATTAAAATTTTTAAATTTTAAAAGGGTTTTTGGGGAAATTTTTATAATTTTATTTAAAAATATTTTAACATATATAATAATAAAATTAACAAAGAATAAAAAGTTGAAAAAATTTAAAAAAATTTTTAATAGTTTTAAAAATGGGGGGGGGGTTTTTAAAATTTAAAACAATTTAAAAAAAGAAAATTAAAAGCGTAATTAAAAGAAAAATATTTTTAATAAAAAAAAAAATTATTTAATTAAAATAGAAATTAAAATTTAAGTTATAAATAAACAATAAGGGTAAAAAAAATTAAATTTTTAAAAGATAGAATTATTAACAAAATAGAAAAAAACATAAAATTATAAAATAAAATTTAACAGGTAAAAAAGAAACTTTAAGTTTAAAAAAAATTTTAAACACCAAAAAAATTTTTTAACTAATAAAATATAAAAAAATTTTTTAAGGTAAAAAGAAAAATTTCAATTAAAAAAATTTTTTAAATAAATTTTAAAGTTTAAATAAAAAATAATTTAACAATATATATAAAAAAACATAAATAGTTTTAAAAAAAATAAATAATGGGTAAAAAAGATATAAAATATAAAAAGTTAAAAATAATAAAAATAATTTAAAAATGAAAAAGTTAATAAAAATTTAAGATAAAATTAAAAAGGGTTTAATTTAAAAATATTCAAAAACAAGATTTTTTCAAAATTTTAAAACAAAGGGGTTTTACCGTTGTAAACAAAAATTTGAAGGTCACTAAAACCCCTAGTCTAAGGGGAATAGTTATGTGTAATATTTTTTAAGTTATTTGTTTGGAAAAGAAATTTTTTAAAAAAACCCCCCCTTTTGCACTTATTTAAAAAACAATGTGCAATTTAAAAAAGTGTCCCAATAAATTTACAGCCTGAAAAGGGGAAAACCCAAAAATTCTCGAAAAAATTCGGCATAAAAAAAGATTTTTTCACCATGATTGCCCCAAAATCCAAAAAAAATAAGAATAAATATTATATATTTTAATATTTATTATATATATATTATATTTTAAAATATATATTTTAATTTAAAACGGACGTTATTTTCGTCTTTCCCCGGGGTTTTATCTTTAGAGTTTTGAAGAAGTTTTCGAAACCCCCGTCAAAAGTACGACCTCGTAGCGGGATTTCCTATGGGAAAAATTTGGGCAAAAATTGAGACCTGTGCATAGCATTTGAAACCCCAAACCTCCAAGGTGTTTTAATTGCCCTGCTCTGTAGATATTATATCTGGATATCCTCGCAGCTGAATAGGTCAGCTTTAGAACATCTCCAAGGCACTAGCAGATAGATATTGGAGATGTGACAGGCCCATTCTTGGAGTCCTACACATATTAGCTGTGCAATACCAACCTCCAAGGTGTTTTATTGCCGTGCTCTGGATATTATATCTGGATATCCTCGCAGCTGAATAGGTCAGCTTTAGAACATCTCCAAGGCACTAGCAGATAGATATTGGAGATGTGACAGGCCCATTCTTGGAGCCCTACACATATTAGCTGTGCAATACCAACCTCCAAGGTGTTTTATTGCCGTGCTCTGGATATTATATCTGGATATCCTCGCAGCTGAATAGGTCAGCTGTAGAACATCTCCAAGGCACTAGCAGATAGATATTGGAGATGTGACAGGCCCATTCTTGGAGCCCTACACATATTAGCTGTGCAATACCAACCTCCAAGGTGTTTTATTGCCGTGCTCTGGATATTATATCTGGATATCCTCGCAGCTGAATAGGTCAGCTGTAGAACATCTCCAAGGCACTAGCAGATAGATATTGGAGATGTGACAGGCCCATTCTTGGAGCCCTACACATATTAGCTGTGCAATACCAACCTCCAAGGTGTTTTATTGCCGTGCTCTGGATATTATATCTGGATATCCTCGCAGCTGAATAGGTCAGCTTTAGAACATCTCCAAGGCACTAGCAGATAGATATTGGAGATGTGACAGGCCCATTCTTGGAGCCCTACACATATTAGCTGTGCAATACCAACCTCCAAGGTGTTTTATTGCCGTGCTCTGGATATTATATCTGGATATCCTCGCAGCTGAATAGGTCAGCTGTAGAACATCTCCAAGGCACTAGCAGATAGATATTGGAGATGTGACAGGCCCATTCTTGGAGCCCTACACATATTAGCTGTGCAATACCAACCTCCAAGGTGTTTTATTGCCGTGCTCTGGATATTATATCTGGATATCCTCGCAGCTGAATAGGTCAGCTGTAGAACATCTCCAAGGCACTAGCAGATAGATATTGGAGATGTGACAGGCCCATTCTTGGAGCCCTACACATATTAGCTGTGCAATACCAACCTCCAAGGTGTTTTATTGCCGTGCTCTGGATATTATATCTGGATATCCTCGCAGCTGAATAGGTCAGCTGTAGAACATCTCCAAGGCACTAGCAGATAGATATTGGAGATGTGACAGGCCCATTCTTGGAGCCCTACACATATTAGCTGTGCAATACCAACCTCCAAGGTGTTTTATTGCCGTGCTCTGGATATTATATCTGGATATCCTCGCAGCTGAATAGGTCAGCTGTAGAACATCTCCAAGGCACTAGCAGATAGATATTGGAGATGTGACAGGCCCATTCTTGGAGCCTTACACATATTAGCTGTGCAATACCAACCTCCAAGGTGTTTTATTGCCGTGCTCTGGATATTATATCTGGATATCCTCGCAGCTGAATAGGTCAGCTGTAGAACATCTCCAAGGCACTAGCAGATAGATATTGGAGATGTGACAGGCCCATTCTTGGAGCCCTACACATATTAGCTGTGCAATACCAACCTCCAAGGTGTTTTATTGCCGTGCTCTGGATATTATATCTGGATATCCTCGCAGCTGAATAGGTCAGCTGTAGAACATCTCCAAGGCACTAGCAGATAGATATTGGAGATGTGACAGGCCCATTCTTGGAGCCCTACACATATTAGCTGTGCAATACCAACCTCCAAGGTGTTTTATTGCCGTGCTCTGGATATTATATCTGGATATCCTCGCAGCTGAATAGGTCAGCTGTAGAACATCTCCAAGGCACTAGCAGATAGATATTGGAGATGTGACAGGCCCATTCTTGGAGCCCTACACATATTAGCTGTGCAATACCAACCTCCAAGGTGTTTTATTGCCCTGCTCTGGATATTATATCTGGATATCCTCGCAGCTGAATAGGTCAGCTGTAGAACATCTCCAAGGCACTAGCAGATAGATATTGGAGATGTGACAGGCCCATTCTTGGAGCCCTACACATATTAGCTGTGCAATACCAACCTCCAAGGTGTTTTATTGCCGTGCTCTGGATATTATATCTGGATATCCTCGCAGCTGAATAGGTCAGCTGTAGAACATCTCCAAGGCACTAGCAGATAGATATTGGAGATGTGACAGGCCCATTCTTGGAGCCCTACACATATTAGCTGTGCAATACCAACCTCCAAGGTGTTTTATTGCCGTGCTCTGGATATTATATCTGGATATCCTCGCAGCTGAATAGGTCAGCTGTAGAACATCTCCAAGGCACTAGCAGATAGATATTGGAGATGTGACAGGCCCATTCTTGGAGCCTTACACATATTAGCTGTGCAATACCAACCTCCAAGGTGTTTTATTGCCCTGCTGTAGATATTATATCTGGATATCCTCACAGCTGAATAGGTCAGCTGTAGAACATCTCCAAGGCACTAGCAGATAGATATTGGAGATGTGACAGGCCCATTCTTGGAGCCCTACACATATTAGCTGTGCAATACCAACCTCCAAGGTGTTTTATTGCCGTGCTCTGGATATTATATCTGGATATCCTCGCAGCTGAATAGGTCAGCTGTAGAACATCTCCAAGGCACTAGCAGATAGATATTGGAGATGTGACAGGCCCATTCTTGGAGCCCTACACATATTAGCTGTGCAATACCAACCTCCAAGGTGTTTTATTGCCGTGCTCTGGATATTATATCTGGATATCCTCGCAGCTGAATAGGTCAGCTGTAGAACATCTCCAAGGCACTAGCAGATAGATATTTGAGATGTGACAGGCCCATTCTTGGAGCCTTACACATATTAGCTGTGCAATACCAACCTCCAAGGTGTTTTATTGTCGTGCTCTGGATATTATATCTGGATATCCTCGCAGCTGAATAGGTCAGCTGTAGAACATCTCCAAGGCACTAGCAGATAGATATTGGAGATGTGACAGGCCCATTCTTGGAGCCTTACACATATTAGCTGTGCAATACCAACCTCCAAGGTGTTTTATTGCCCTGCTGTAGATATTATATCTGGATATCCTCGCAGCTGAATAGGTCAGCTGTAGAACATCTCCAAGGCACTAGCAGATAGATATTGGAGATGTGACAGGCCCATTCTTGGAGCCCTACACATATTAGCTGTGCAATACCAACCTCCAAGGTGTTTTATTGCCGTGCTCTGGATATTATATCTGGATATCCTCGCAGCTGAATAGGTCAGCTGTAGAACATCTCCAAGGCACTAGCAGATAGATATTGGAGATGTGACAGGCCCATTCTTGGAGCCTTACACATATTAGCTGTGCAATACCAACCTCCAAGGTGTTTTATTGCCGTGCTCTGGATATTATATCTGGATATCCTCGCAGCTGAATAGGTCAGCTGTAGAACATCTCCAAGGCACTAGCAGATAGATATTTGAGATGTGACAGGCCCATTCTTGGAGCCTTACACATATTAGCTGTGCAATACCAACCTCCAAGGTGTTTTATTGCCGTGCTCTGGATATTATATCTGGATATCCTCGCAGCTGAATAGGTCAGCTGTAGAACATCTCCAAGGCACTAGCAGATAGATATTGGAGATGTGACAGGCCCATTCTTGGAGCCTTACACATATTAGCTGTGCAATACCAACCTCCAAGGTGTTTTATTGCCCTGCTGTCGATATTATATCTGGATATCCTCGCAGCTGAATAGGTCAGCTGTAGAACATCTCCAAGGCACTAGCAGATAGATATTGGAGATGTGACAGGCCCATTCTTGGAGCCCTACACATATTAGCTGTGCAATACCAACCTCCAAGGTGTTTTATTGCCGTGCTCTGGATATTATATCTGGATATCCTCGCAGCTGAATAGGTCAGCTGTAGAACATCTCCAAGGCACTAGCAGATAGATATTGGAGATGTGACAGGCCCATTCTTGGAGCCCTACACATATTAGCTGTGCAATACCAACCTCCAAGGTGTTTTATTGCCCTGCTGTAGATATTATATCTGGATATCCTCACAGCTGAATAGGTCAGCTGTAGAACATCTCCAAGGCACTAGCAGATAGATATTGGAGATGTGACAGGCCCATTCTTGGAGCCCTACACATATTAGCTGTGCAATACCAACCTCCAAGGTGTTTTATTGCCGTGCTCTGGATATTATATCTGGATATCCTCGCAGCTGAATAGGTCAGCTGTAGAACATCTCCAAGGCACTAGCAGATAGATATTGGAGATGTGACAGGCCCATTCTTGGAGCCCTACACATATTAGCTGTGCAATACCAACCTCCAAGGTGTTTTATTGCCGTGCTCTGGATATTATATCTGGATATCCTCGCAGCTGAATAGGTCAGCTGTAGAACATCTCCAAGGCACTAGCAGATAGATATTGGAGATGTGACAGGCCCATTCTTGGAGCCCTACACATATTAGCTGTGCAATACCAACCTCCAAGGTGTTTTATTGCCCTGCTGTAGATATTATATCTGGATATCCTCACAGCTGAATAGGTCAGCTGTAGAACATCTCCAAGGCACTAGCAGATAGATATTGGAGATGTGACAGGCCCATTCTTGGAGCCCTACACATATTAGCTGTGCAATACCAACCTCCAAGGTGTTTTATTGCCCTGCTCTGGATATTATATCTGGATATCCTCGCAGCTGAATAGGTCAGCTGTAGAACATCTCCAAGGCACTAGCAGATAGATATTGGAGATGTGACAGGCCCATTCTTGGAGCCCTACACATATTAGCTGTGCAATACCAACCTCCAAGGTGTTTTTATTGCCGTGCTCTGGATATTATATCTGGATATCCTCGCAGCTGAATAGGTCAGCTGTAGAACATCTCCAAGGCACTAGCAGATAGATATTGGAGATGTGACAGGCCCATTCTTGGAGCCCTACACATATTAGCTGTGCAATACCAACCTCCAAGGTGTTTTATTGCCGTGCTCTGGATATTATATCTGGATATCCTCGCAGCTGAATAGGTCAGCTGTAGAACATCTCCAAGGCACTAGCAGATAGATATTGGAGATGTGACAGGCCCATTCTTGGAGCCCTACACAAAAAATCTGAACTCAACAAACCTCCATGGATTTTTATTGCCGTGCTCTGGATATTATATCTGGATATCCTCGCAGCTGAATAGGTCAGCTGTAGAACATCTCCAAGGCACTAGCAGATAGATATTGGAGATGTGACAGGCCCATTCTTGGAGCCCTACACATATTAGCTGTGCAATACCAACCTCCAAGGTGTTTTATTGCCGTGCTCTGGATATTATATCTGGATATCCTTGCAGCTGAATAGGTCAGCTTTAGAACATCTCCAAGGCACTAGCAGATAGATATTGGAGATGTGACAGGCCCATTCTTGGAGCCCTACACATATTAGCTGTGCAATACCAACCTCCAAGGTGTTTTATTGCCGTGCTCTGGATATTATATCTGGATATCCTCGCAGCTGAATAGGTCAGCTGTAGAACATCTCCAAGGCACTAGCAGATAGATATTGGAGATGTGACAGGCCCATTCTTGGAGCCCTACACATATTAGCTGTGCAATACCAACCTCCAAGGTGTTTTATTGCCGTGCTCTGGATATTATATCTGGATATCCTCGCAGCTGAATAGGTCAGCTGTAGAACATCTCCAAGGCACTAGCAGATAGATATTGGAGATGTGACAGGCCCATTCTTGGAGCCCTACACATATTAGCTGTGCACCACCAACATCCAAGGTGTTTTATTGCCGTTCTCTGGATATTATATCTGGATATCCTCGCAGCTGAATAGGTCAGCTGTAGAACATCTCCAAGGCACTAGCAGATAGATATTGGAGATGTGACAGGCCCATTCTTGGAGCCCTACACATATTAGCTGTGCAATACCAACCTCCAAGGTGTTTTATTGCCGTGCTCTGGATATTATATCTGGATATCCTCGCAGCTGAATAGGTCAGCTGTAGAACATCTCCAAGGCACTAGCAGATAGATATTGGAGATGTGACAGGCCCCAGATTTAATATTTTCTGCCCAGATCCTCACTTTACAGATTAATAAAAGTTCGTCACGCTGGGACTGCGTAAACTAAGCACATTTCCCAAGTGATGTTTTATAATAGAGAAATCTGCCTACTAATAACAGTAGTAGTAACGAGTCTCTAAACCAATTTCACAAGAGCCGAACAGCTACGTAATCGGCCGAACTAGCTTTCGGCGGATAATCCAGAATGGACCCGACATCAGCTCATCTCATCTCGTCCGTTATCCACACGCACTTAATAAAAATGAAAATTTTTCGGTTAATATTTAAGATAGAGAAAAATGTACATAACAATATTTTTAGTAAATTTAATGTGCAATATGTTTTGTTACATGCAAGTTTTCGATCTACCTAGTAATGGAGAAATTTCGAAAGTTTCGAACAGACCTCATTTTCATCTCCTAGGTAGGATCGATGGACAATTGAAGAAATTTGTCGAAAATCACGTCATGAGTACTACCTCAATAGCTGTTTTCCCGTAAGGAAAATCTGCTAAAACCTGACAGAATTTTTGAGCCGACGTAATATCGGGAAGCAAGAAGAACAGAAGTCTTGTTGAGAGTTAAGGCGCTGCTATCGATCGAGGAGTCTTGTTTCCATCGGCCGGTGGATTTGTTCTTGGGAATAGAAAGTGGGGCGAGGCGACAAATGACTTCGTTAAGGGGGCGGTGAAGTCTATGGTTCGCCGAATATCGACTCGCTAACCAGATTAAGGCAGGCTCATCTTCTCCAGGCATCAGCTGTTGCCATCTCTTACAGCTGATAACCACTCACGTCACACTTTCCTCCACGAGTCTGAAGCTCATTTGTAATCAAGTGCTGGGGGTCGGGGGAGGGGGCTGAGACAATTTAACGAATGGAATCAGAGTGCGGAGAACGTAAACACAGCGCTCTAGTTTTAGTTAATTCTCAAGTCTGCAAACCATATTTCTCTGAACATTACACACGAAGGTGTCACCTATTTAACTTCAATTAACCACTCCATCACGGAACAAACAACAAAAATGAAAAAGTCCGCCTCGCAGGGAATGCGCAAACTAAGGAGATTTCCCAAGTGAAGATTTACAATAGAGAAATTTCACGAGAGCTGATCAGTTACAGAAACAGCCGAACTGGCTTTTGGCGGAAACTCACGACTAGAACCGAAGTTAGCTAATCTCAATTCGTCCGTTATCCACACACACTTAATAAAATTTGCAAATATCTCGGTTAACATTAATAATCGAGAATAAATGTATATAACAATATTTATAGTAAATGTAATTTTCAATATGATTGATTATATATAATTTTTTGATCCGATGCACAGTAACGGAGATATTTCAAATTTTTGAAGATCCTCCCCTCTAAACACGCCCCTCACTGGTCCGATTTCAGCCATTAACGAACATGATCATTATTTTTACGTAAAAATATATATATAATAATGTAATAAATATTACGTAAAAAATGTATATATAATTTTGAATGGACCTCATTTTCGCCATCTCCTGGGTAGGATCGATGGACATTTGAAGAAAAATTTTGTAAATCACGTCCTCAATAGCTGATTTCCTTAAAGGGAAATCTGCTAAAAAACTTCAAACGATTAGTGAAACAATATTTATTTCTCTACTAGTTGGTTCACCACGCAGGAGGGTTGATGAACTAATGAAGAATAATTACATCATTCCTAAAGACATATTTATAAGATTTTACCCTCTAAACACATAAGTTCCATGGCTATTGACTTCAAATCACAAAACTTAATGTTTTCACCTGATCCTTGTGCTCCTTCAGATCCAGGATGGTTCACACGACACCTCATCAAATATATACATATATTTATATGTCTGTTAACGCTCTAGCGGTCGTAATTTTTGTTTGATATTTACCAAACTCGATATTGAAACGTTTTATGCAAAAGGACAGATCTAGTTCGTTAATGGCTGAAATCGGACCAGAGGGAGGGGGGGGAGTAGAGGGGGGATTTTTGAAAATTCGAAATATCTCCGTCACCATACGTCAGGTCAAAACATTGTATAGAACTAATCTTATTGCAAATTAAATTTACTATAAATATTGTTCTATACATTTATTCTCTATCTTGAATATTAACCGAGATATTTGCATTTTTATTAATTGTAATGGACGAAATGAGATCGGCTAACTTCGGGTCTAGTCGTGAGTTTCCGTCAAAAGCTAGAAAAATTTCTCTATTGTAAAACTTCAAGTGGGAAATCTGCTTAGTTTACGCAGCCCCTGCGTGACGGACTTTTTGTTGACTCATGCAAAAAACTGTATTCAGCACTTTCACTTTACAAGGGGATTTCGTGGTCACAAACACTTTAATGGTCGTCTTGGGATTCGGGGGTTCGTATTGGTATCATTTTTTTGAAAATGATTTTACTAGAAGATCGAAATGTACTGGAAGGAAAGAATGGAACTTCTAATTCCTAGATGTCTCGAGAGATTGGACAAATGTGGTGTTTATTAATTTGTTTTATGGCCCACATCAAAGGTGGTTAGTATGAGGTTGAGTGACACGTCGGATCTCTATTTGGAGTTATCTATTTATTGCTTCATATAAACCTTGATACTTTATTTATATAGTACGGAAAATATTCTTTAAATATTTGAGGTTTTCTCATATCCTTACTTTGCCTATTACAATATAATAAAAGTTATCCTTCGAAAATCTTCCTAAGTGTGTTATAGACGTATTGTATTTTTATTTTATATGTATTGGTAAAGGTTTATATGTTTTAGATGTGTTAGTATATGCGGAATATATTGGCTTCTGCCAGTTAGTATTTGTCATTTCGTGGGCTCAAGGTTTATTTCGTTGAATGCAGTCAGTCAGTATGAGTTTTATTGTTAGGTTTTTGTTGTAGTATTTCATATAGTACACATAGTACATATAGTACTTGTATATAGTATATATAGTACTTGCATATAGTATATATAGTACTTGCATATAGTATATATAGTACTTGCATATAATACATATAGTACTTGCATATAGTATATATATATATATATATATATATATATATATATATATATATATATATAGTACTTGCATATAGTACATGTAGTGCTTGCATATAGTACATATAGTACTTGCATATAGTACATGTAGTACTTGCATATAGTATATGTAGTACTTGCATATAGTATATATAGTACTTGCATATAGTATATGTAGTACTTGCATATAGTACATGTAGTACTTGCATATAGTACATATAGTACTTGCATATAGTACATATAGTACTTGCATATAGTACATATAGTACTTGCATATAGTACATATAGTACTTGCATATAGGGTTGTTTGTCCGACTTCCTATGGATTGTTCTAGTACTCCAATGGCTAGATGGCCACTCCTTAATTGTGCTTTTACAAAACATATGGCACTCAATTCATGGCAGAAATCTTGGTTTGCTTACTTACTTACTGGAGAAGAGGAACCCTACTGCCAACACTGTAACTGTAGACTTACTATAAAACATATACTTACTGACTGCTATTTAAGGACTCACATAGACCTACCATACACTGCCACTGAATTACTACATGACGGTAGCCCGTATATAGACCGCGTATTACACTACTTGAATCACATTAAACATTTTCATAAAATTATAGTGTAGGGCAAAACTGAAAATATTTGCAGAATGAGCATAATTACGTTAATATTATTATTATTATTTATTAACGTCCACTTTTTGCAACTTAGGCTAATCGGGACGGGTTATCTACAGGTTACCACCCTTTTCTAGCCAGGGTGGGATTTTAGGATGTTATTTAATGAATTTCGTCACTAAATAATTTCCTTTGCCCAGGAGAGAATCGAACTCACCACTCTAGGTTAGCCATGTGAGATAAAGGCCAACGCTTTAACTCACCTGGCTAACCTGATCACCTTACGTAAATATAATAATGTAATTATTGGAATTTAACTGTAACGCCGCTAATTCGCTCCAGTCACGAAATTCAATTATTGTATGAACAAATAAAATAATTTTACTGTTGATACTCCGGAGGTGGTTCTTTACATCCATCCATTCTGATTGCCATTTGTTTAGGATTCGGTGGCGTATATGTCTCACTATGTCTTCGTATAATAAGTTTGTTTGTGTGTATTGAGTTTGTTGAGTAATTAGTTTAGCCTGGTAGTCTGCTGTCATACTAAGTCCAAGGTCCTGGCAGCCAATATAGGGCAATTGTATTTTGGTATGTTTGTTGTTTATGAATTTCTTCTGTTACGTTTAGTGCTATTGGGTGAGTGATGTAAATGTCTCGGAGAGTTAATAATGAGCTTAGTGAATCTGAACAAATTAGTGTGTTTGGGCTGTGATGATGCAGGTGTCATGTTTCTAAGTGCCAACCAAATTGCGTGGATTTCAGTTCCAAATATGCTGTAGTGGATAGTGACTTTTTTTTTAAATAAACGTCTCTTTCTGTGACTGCTGCAGATCCGTCTTTGTCGTAGCTTTTGGATGTGTGAGTATACCAAACAGAACGGAAGTTTTCCTTGATAAAAAAGACTTAAAAGTAATTTATGAAAAATAGTTTCTGAGACAATGTGTCAGAATTTTAAACTTTATTAAATATAGGTCTACAACCTACTTAATAATCCAAGGAGGTGTTTTTGGTGACCTTAAAGGGAATATATTCAGGCTTTGGATACCAAATAGACCTTCACATTCATTATATCTGATAGAGAAAGGGTGGATATATGAGGTTTTTTCCATATAGTGCAATGAATGGGTTTTACAAAATTTCATCCTGTTGCAACGATGAAATTTTGTAAAATCCTCAGGGAGCGCTTGGATTCTGTTATAATACTTAGCCATTAATAGCAGTCTTTTGCTCTGTAATGCTGGTTCCCCAGCTTCAACAAGAATACATTTAATAGTGCATAAACCTAATCTAAAGGCACCTATTACTAAGTATTTTAGTGTAAAGTATGTTAAGTGAATTGGGCTTGGCAATGTGTTTAGACCATTATGTAATGTTACATTAGTAATGTAAAATGGTGCATCTGAAATATTTTGGATTTTAGAGTTGGGAGAGACGAGATTATTAATTGGCCAAGGTGTCTTTAAAGACACCGTTCATATTTAACCCTTTCAGAGAGCAACTGCTTCTATTCTTACCCCTTTTGGGCCACAGTCCACACCCCTGTAACCTCCCAAGCATGGACATATGCGACACAAGTCCATTTATTGTTATTGGAGCTAATTACTAGCAATATACTGAAGAAATTCGTCATTGTTTACCACCCTACTTCACACTAGTTGCCAGCGAAGTTTCTAATTCATTAAAATATACGCTATTCGATTTAAATATGAACCAAAATGGGTGAATTAGTTGTAAAGGATTGTATTTAAGTTCCTATGTGTTTCATTTTCCATTCAGGAGAGAAATAGAGTTTTAGCATGGATTTTAATGATGGTGTACTTAAGTTCACCCTGGCCAAATACCTACAAATTTGGCCAAGGGGCATGATTTTATATTATTTCTTACTTTTACCATTTTAATTAACAGATACGTATAAAAGTCGAGGTGAAACGATTTTTCTCTTTGCTACTAAAATTTAGTATCACTTCTGATAAAGAAGAAAGCGACAATGAAGGAGAAAATGCAGACGGATACCCCAAAATGGATGAAGGAAATTTTCAAATTGAAATGAATGAAATATTGGAACATTTCAATATTGAGGGTGAAAGAGGGAAGAGGATGTTATGAAGAATACGTTGATAACAAAAAGTGTATCAGCATGATTAAGTGGTATGACAACAAAGTGTTGACCTTAGTGACATGTTCGTTGAACTTTATAGAACAGGTTACCGCTACCACAAATATTACATGAACATTTTCAGCTAATAATTGGATTTGGTGGTTAATAACGTATTGCTATTGCATGAAAGGAACACCCTAAAAAAAAAAAGAATGACTTTAAAACAATTTCGAATACACCTTGCAGGGGATATTCTGCTGGACCGGCGAGCTAAAAGGGCGAGACACCACCATTTGCAGCCAAGAACTGCTGCAGCTCTCATAGCCGATGCAGCAAGACTTGATGGGATGCACCATTGACAAGTATTCACTACAAAAGGAAAGTGCAGACTCTCTCACCAAAATCAAACGGTTGTTTTATGCTGAAAATGTAATGTGAAACTTTGTAACACCCGTTTTCTTGAATGAATGGAAGGTTTAATGATATTTTTGACGGATTTATATTTTGTTTACAATGTACTTATTTTTTATTTACTTCACATTTCTTTTATGACATAATAAATTATTTAATTACATTTTTAGAAACTATTTCAGTTTATTAACATAACTTACAGACACCACCATTGATTTACGGTGATTGGCCAGAGTGTACTTAAAGACACCATTAAGGTTTTAGGGTAACTGGCCAAGGTGTACTTAAAGACACCATGTAATATTTTTGTTCAGAAAAAAAAGAAAAGTAAAACCTTATATATTCTATTTATTAGGAACGAAAATAATGTGTTTTTAAGAAAACTTTTCATTTCAAGTCATTTTTTGAGTTCCTGGCCAATTAAGAGTTAATGCAACTTGTTGTTTTGTGAAGCCTCAAAGGTCTTCTCCGTTTGTCCATATAGGTATGGACTTGTTAGTGTCTCAGTACTATTTACTGGTTAGTCATTGATAATAAATAATGTCTAATCCACGTCACTCCTGAATGATGATTACAAGAGCGAGACTGAGAAAATAACGGGCGAGTGAAATTTTTGAGAGAGAGAGAGAGAGAGAGAGAGAGAGAGAGAGAGAGAGAGAGAGAGAGAGAGAGAGAGAGAGAGAGAGAGAAGAGAGAGAGAGAGAGAGAGAGAGAGAGAGAGAGAGAGAGATGGGTAGAGTCTATTTGTAATTCAGATAAAGGACTTGAAAAAGAGTGAAACAGAGAAATGAAAGACAAAAGGGAATCCTTCTAAGTCCCACTAGCCTCAGTCTGTTCCAGGAATACTCCCAACACTCAACCAATATTTCCCTTTTCACGGTGACTATTTAAAATTCTTTACAAAAGAATCATTCTTTATAATGCTTAAACAAACTGCTAATACAAAATTATATTACATATTATTGCATAATTATTTTATAATTATTTATGATTCCCGCCGTTCTTCTCTAATTCCATTTATTGTAATTGCTAAATCTAACTCTTCCCAGGTAAATTCTGGAAGCCATGCAGATATCCAAAGACCTGGAGAATTTAGTTAATTTCAAAAGGGACCCAAGGTATTTAAATACCTATTATGCCGAAGTGATGAATAAATTAAAATAAATCTGGTAAATAAAGTTAGAGATGGTTTTGGGTGACATACATTTATTAATTTTAATTTGATTGTTTGGCTTTAAAAATGCTTAATGCCAATTAACCCTAAGCTCTCATTTTTGTTTATTTATAATTTGTAAATAGAACCTAGGGTTTTTATTGCTTTTATAATAAGTGTAATAAATGCAAGTGTGGGAAACATTTCACTAGAAGCAAGATTTATTAGAGTGACATCGCTCCGTAGCCCGTAGCGTGAATTAGTTGAGGAATTATTGGTATTAGCCAGGATGAGGCACAGGGTAGAGTGTATCTGTGTGTGTGTGTGTGTGTGTTTATATATATATATATATATATATATATATATATATATATATATATATATATATAAATGTATGTATGTATATAGACAGGGTTTCCCAAGTTCTCGTGCCACCCACCCTCCTTAAAATCAACAATTGTGTTAGTAAATGGCAGAGACTTGGTGTTGCATAATTGTGACCGCTGAAGAATCTTGTCAGTCCATATTTAACATACGAGTATTAACCATATCCTTTACTTCTCCAGCGACCCTAACCCTGGAATTTCTAATGGAATGCCATAATTGTTATGAATGAATTTTTCCATTTGACCCATTCCTTAGCTGTAAAATGCACAAATCGTTATAAAAAGACACGATTTATTGAAAGATGCTGCGATATAAAGGTTGTAGCCAACAGAATTATCTTTGGAGCAAGTCTATGGGACGAGGAATAAATTCTGAATACATAATAACGCAAAAGTACTCATGATGATTCTTCCTGGGAAGGTACCCTGCCGTTCTTTTTACTGGAGCATAACAGGTGGAAATATTTATTCCTTTAATAAATATATACTACGTAATTAGTTAAAAATAAATTAATTGTAAGAAGGTTTTTGTTATGTTGTTGTTGTTTTTTAAGTAAACACTTTTTGTTTTGACTTCATTGACTAATACTTTTCTGTAATTTCGTTTTAAAAACTTACCTAGTAATTATTTGTGAAAGTTATTATTTTTTTATTATTTCAGAAATCATTTCTATTTCCATAGACTAGCTTCAAAGACAATTTTCTTGGCTACAACTTTCATGTCGCCGCATTTGTCAATATAACGTATTGTTTCTGAAATAAAGATTTGTGCATTTTACCGTATATATATATATATATATATATATATATATATATATATATATATATATATATATATATATATATATATATATATATTTGGAACGGACTTCATTTTCGTCATCTCCTGGTTAGGAACGGTGGACACACCATCAAGGGAAATCGGTTAACATAACACGCCAACTATTCCTGTATTAACGATATATGGGCAAGCGCCCAGTTGATTTTATTGGCTGTAAATAATATCGAGGGATGAATTAAAATAGGCGTGTGGGGAGAACGAATTAAAACGAGAGGGTAGAGACATCTATCAGCTGTAACGTGGCCCTAAACAGGGGTTAATCCAGGCCTGATTTAGGGGTTCGCAGCTGGTAATATGCGCACATCCCTCAGGGCTGCCGCCAATATCCAGTGACATCCATTCCCCTCCACGTGTCGCCACATACCAAACCCACAATCTAATAAGTGTTCGCCTAAACCTTCAATGGATGTTCCTATAGCCTTTCCCACACGTCCAATGGCACAGAGACAATGTCACGATACGGTTTTCGAAATATATCTTTGGAAAAGCTATTAATTATTCCCGTTTAACAAGTTGGCTGCATCACAGGTCCCTGGAGACCTAATCGACTCATTCAGTTCTGTACGAAAGCTTCGGCTGCTTTCTCTGCGCCATATTTTTTTTGAGGCGTGAGTTTGATTCCGAATCGGTCCTTAATGTATATATGTTATTATTAATGTTCTAAAATATATATCTACTTCTTTATAGGTCCCCTCGGAATCTGATTAAGGGAAATGTGCTAAAAAATGCATTTGAATTATACGTAAAAGAGTTAAATGATAAACTTTCTTCGAAATACGGCTACTTATCCTCCGTATACGCTAGGAACAACGTGAACACGGATGTTCTATATTATTGCCTGAGATTACCTGGTTATGGTTGATTGTTGTGGCCCAGGTGAATTTTAAACCACATTTTATGTGTTTAATATTCATGTGTATGTGTGTGACTGTCACGCTTCGTTTACTAAACAGATTTCCCACCTGCTTCACGTATTTGCGTACGTATTAAAACGTAAAAGTTCAACGAGAACAATATTTGATATTTAGGCTTCAAATAAAGTGCTTCATTATGTGAAAGCTTATTGTTAATTTGACATGAGTAGGAGTGGGGATTTACTGAAGGCCGAAAACAAAAGATAAAATGCAAATATCACCGTCTCCCACACGAGGTGTTCCCCAACCTGTCGGTGTTTGTATGAAGCCAAAGTGTGCCATGGACTGCAACATTTCTTACAAAAGTGTAGACCTAAGTGACCAAATGGCTCTAAACACACAGCAGTACGAAAAAGCCTCATGTGGTAGAGAAAAGCAGTTTTCAAGGTACTATTCAGTACTACAGCAGTTAATTCGTGGATAATTTGTTTCACCACCACAAGATGGGAATTGCCGATTTTTGAAGGTCATTAATCGAAAGTCTAATAAATTTTAGCAATGTTGTAAGTATTCGCCGTATTCCGTATTCGTATTTAATAAAGTAAAGCACGTTATCAGCTATTGTGAAACATGTCCAGATATACCGTGATTCTGCCTAAAGGTTTTTAATAGGCATCACAACTAATTTTTTATTTATTTTTATTTTTATTTTCTTTAAAATAAATGTTTATCAAGATGTTTTTTGCTATATTCCAAAATCTTCATTAGCTAATAAAATAAACGATAATAATATAAAATGTGGTGAATTTGCCCACATATCCTAGCCCATATTTCTTGTCATAAAGACAAACTGATAAGCTGAGTAATTACTTTTATCTGTTATATTTGTCAAATGTCTATCGATTTACTGCGTTGACAGAAGCTTTTTCAATGAGAATTAAAATTTTACGGCAAAACCGAAGTTTGTAAATGCTTTTATAAGGTTTTCAGATAATTTTTTGCGTCTTCTACAAATGAGATAATAATAAGTGGCCGGTGAGCTAAGCCTGGCTATAAGTGGAACTGGTCCCCGGGGACACATGTTGGTCGGGAGGAGCAGTTGCCCCTCCGCAGCTAACGTGTTAAGGGCGAATATCGTGATAACTACAATAAATGAGAAACAAACAAATGAATGATGATGCCTAGTCTAACAATAGACTATTTATTCTTAATCTCACATGGAAAATCTAGTTTGGCGAGTTCGATTACCTCCTGGGCAAAAGCATTTATTTGGCGACGGAATTCATTCAATAACATCCCAGGTCCCACCCTAGCTAGAATAGGGTGGTAACCTATAGATAACCCGTCCCAATAACCCTCAGTTGCAAAAAGTGGACGTAAATAAATAGTCTAATTCAAAGAACAGGTCTTCAAAAAAAATGAATTTTAAAAATAATATAAACTAACCTGTAGCCTTAAGTATCTAGATAGGGAATACACATGGACGGCTTAAGCAATGAGCTGTTCCAATGTTAGCTGGAATCTGACTTAATCTAGAAAAGGCCTTATAATCACTGTCCTGAACAGATAGAACAACTGCCATACCACCAGTATGCCATACCTCACCTATTATACACTAAAGCATTTATCTCATTAACTGCCACACAAAGAAAGATAGAAAAAAAAGCTAGGGGGAACTGAAATTGAAAACTTGAGAGGGAGAGAGAGAGAGAGAGAGAGAGAGAGAGATCATATTTTTCAGTAAGGCTGTGTTGATTTGTAAATTGATTGAATGAAAAAATTGAAGCTAGTTTAAAAACACATTGAGATCAATGCAAAAATATGAGACGTAGATCTGAATGGCAAAGCAAGGTTAATTACAATAACTATAAGTTGTATTGGCAAAAGAACTTAACATTAACTTCAACAGATATTGATTAATTAAATAGGTATTTAAATTTACAAACAAAATATCTTATTATTAATCCTATTACTGGAAGGTCTAATAGACATAAACGACTTGAAGGTATAGGTGAAAACTTGGAAATATTTCCAAATAAGGTACATAAGGATACATATAATACAATGTAATAGTATCTCTTTAGTATTGTAATTTTTTTTGTTTTTTTTTTGTTCTCTCTCTAAGAATTTTATTATCAAAATATTAACAAATAATAATTTACAATAGAAGTAAATACAATTTTTCAAGCTTATTGGCTTTTTTAAATATTCCACATTACTTATATCTATTTTTATTCTAATATCTAAATGTATAATAAGGGAAAAAAATACAAAAAAAAAAAAAGCCAAATACTGAAATAAATAAAAAAATTTTCAATTACAGAACGGTTAAAAGTAATACAGAAGAACTATAAAGATACACAGAAGAATATAAATTTGTACAGAAAAAATAAAAGCTCATCAGAGAAATTAAAATGTTATGTGCTTAAGTCTCTTATATTTGTAATTCTTGTAATTTAAACTACTATAACTATAATTAACTATATCAGCAATGTGCTGATACTTACTATTTTGACATGCATCGAAAAAGTGTTCTGCTAACTTAGTTATGTACTCATTTATTGTGGGAATGTCAAGAATTTCATGCATATGCAGGCTATTGGTTACTTAAAACCTGCTATATGCCACTATTTATAAGTCTTTCAGGGTGAAGTTGTTCCCCCATATACCTCAAAAGATGTTTTTTATTTCTGATAGCCCTTTCACATAGCCACATTTGAAATAAATTGTATCCTCCCTAATTTATTTCTTATTTTGTTCTATATTACCCGAATTTCTCTGAGGTCTTACTTTAGAAATGTTTTTAAACCAACTCTGCGGTAATATCGTTGGAAGTCCAATTTAAAATAATTCTAAGGTTAGAATAACTATTCTATTTGACTCATTCGATGATAAAAAAATAACAACGTGTCAATAAAATGAGTCAAGGGAGCTCTGTTTTGCCATATGACGTAGTTTTTAAAACTAATGCTAAAGCAAAATGTTCCGTCACGTAGGGGCTGCGTAAACTAAGCAGATTTCCCACGTGCTGCCATAACATGATTTTAGCAGATTTCCCTTAGGGAAAATCTGCTAAAAGCAGTACATCAAAATCAGTCAATGTTGATTAAAATAAGCGGGATGCATATGTTTGGAAAATTAGTTGGTCTGATGTATACCATTAGTAACATGTAACTATGGCTGCAAGTTTATGTAATGAATGAATGGCTGGAAACTGTTGCAATAAACTTATTTAACTGGTCTTCTGTCGTTTTGCAACCTCTTGTCACGTTGAGAACATCAAAATTAGGCATTTTATATAAAAACCATGTTTATAATAATTGATCTATAATTGGTGAGTTATATATATTTATGAAAGTGATTTGGATTCAAATCAATATCAAAAATTAAAATGGATAAGGGATCTAAAATAAGAATAAAAAGAAGAAAAGAATACAGCTTTCAAAAATTCAGTGAATTGTAAGACCATTCGGAGAAAAAAGAAAGAAATTCCTTCCTGAAAGATGAAGTCAAAAAGTTTTAGATTCAACCTTACATTGAATTTCAAATAACTTATATTTTCTTCGGGAATGGAAAATGAGAAGAGCTGAAAGAGTTGGATTGAGTTTGAATTGATGGCAATATTGAGTAATCCATTATTTTCCGGCTGATTAGATGCTCAGTATAACTTTGGCAACTTTATAACCTGCTTATATTACACTCACTCAATCCTCTCGGGCATTAAATACTCTATTATCATTTACTTATAGTTCACCAATGATGTTTCTGTCAGAAAGGAAATCAAAAATCGTTAAAAATCTTAGTGTTTATATGTTGCTATAATCCAGTACTTTAACAGTTGCAATTATGTACGTGAACTCGTTTCTGATCGTCCCCCTTAAGGAAAATCAGCTATTGAGGTCGTACTCATTGCGAGATTTTCGAAACATTTCGTCAAATGTCCATCGATCCTACCTAGTAGATGACGAAAATGAGGTCCGTTCAAAATTATATATTTATTTGCCTGTTAACGCTCTAGCGTTAGCAATTTTTTTTTTGATCGATACCGAACTCGATATTTAAACGTTTTATGTAAAAATAAAGATCGAATTCGTTAATGACTCAAACCGGACAGGCGGGGGGGGGGGGTTAGAGGAAACGATTTTTGAAAATTCGAGATATCTCCGTCACTAAACGTCGGATCGAAATATTTTATAGAATATATCTTATTGCAAATTAAAGGTTATATACATACATTATCTAACTTGAATATTAACCGAGATATTTGCATTTTCATTAATTGTAATGGACGAGATGAGATCGGCTAACTTCGGGTCTAGTCGTGAGATTCCGTCAAAAGCTAGTGAGTTTCCGTAACTGTTTGGTTCTCGTGAAATTTCTCTATTGTAAAACTTCAAGTGGGAAATCTGCTTAGTTTACGGAGCCCCTGCGTGACGGACTTTTTGCGATAATTGCAAATACGTGATGCACGTGGGAAATCTGCTTATTTAAGGCAGCCTCTGCGTGGCGGACTTTTCTTCAGCTCTGAGAAGGTGGCTTTCTTTACAAGATTTGTTTTCATCACTTGTGTTTGTTTATTTAATATTGACGGCGGCGTTAAGTGTTACAAGTATGTACATTTTATATTGTAAATCTTCACGTGGGAAATCTGCTTAGTTTTCGCAGCCCCGGACATATCATGTAGTAAAAGTTCAATGAAAACACTATTTCGTATATAATGTTCTAATTAAGTGTTCTATTATAATACATCTGTTTGTTAATTATGACATGATTAAGAGATGGGCCATGGCTGAAAACTAAAAAAGTCCGTCACGCAGGGGCTGGGTAAACTAAGCAGATTTCCCACTTGAAGTTTTAGAGAATAGAGAAATTTCACGAGAGCCGAGCAATCAAGGAAACGGCCGAACTAGTTTTTGGCGGGAAAGTCACTCACGTCCGTTAGCCGCCTAGATTTAATAAAAATGCAAATATCTCAGTTAATATTCAAGATAGAGAATAAATGAAGGGCCAGGGGGGAAAAAGATGAAAGTGACCAAAAAGTGATTTTGAGAAAAATGAAAAACAAAGTTTGATTTCTATTAACTCCTTTTGTAATATAATCATATCTTCTTTTTTAGTGTATTAATTCCTAATAAATATTAGTAATCAATATATGCAGTCACATGTAGCTCCTAGGAGAAATTATAAAGGTGAAAAAAAAACTTAATGAACAACTTATATTTTACTGACAATGAACAAAAAATTATAGCATCCCTCCATTCATCGGGCAGCTCAACGTAAGTATACTGGTTGATGTAACTCATGATTTATCACATTCGAGGTATGAATGCCCTCAAATGGGAAAATATACTTCAACACTGTCGAAGCGATGCTTCTCAGTCACTAAATGATGAAGGTAACGAATTAGGGTATAATTTTTATTCTGCCCAGCACAGGAATCGCAAACTATCGCTTGTGACATTCATCTATTTTCCCCCTTACCCCGAATCTTTTCATGCACATTTCGGTCTACTCCCATCTTTTTTCCCCCTTGTTGTTCTACCAGATGATATCACTCCTTCATAGCCCCTTGATAGCGCTAATATCTTAAAATCGACGAAAAAGTGACTTTCATCTTTTTTCCCCCTGGACTTCAAATGTATATAAGAATATTTATAGAAAATTTAATTTCAATAAGATTGATTCTGTACAATTTTTCGATCCAACTTACAGTAACGGAGATATTTCGATTTTTCGAAAATCCTCCCCCTAACCCCCCCCCCTCCCAGTGGTCCGATTTTAGCCGTTAACGAACTTGATCTTTTTTTTACATAAAACGACTAAATATCGCGTTTTGGATCAAACAAAAATGGCGACTAGAGCGGTAACAGACAAATATATATACACACACACACATATATATACATATATATATATATATATATATATATATATATATATATATATATATATATATATATACAGGGTGTCCCCAAACCAAACGACCAAAATTTAGGGATCGATAGAGGATCGAAAAACTAAAACAAAAAGTCCTCTGGCATATGCCTCGTTTTCGCTTCGTCTTCGAGAAAATCACAAAAAACTAAAAATAGTTGTGCAAAAACTAGTTAAGGCCAATGGAAGATCGGATTCTATTCCTTGAATGAATTTTAGCAATAAATGTTATTCCAATACAATTATTGTATTCTAATTTTATACTAACAGAAAGGTAATTGAAAAAAAAATTATTTTTTATTAAGAAAAAATAATAAATACTTTTTTATTCAAATATTCATAGTATAAAAAAATTACCTATTTAAAGTAGGTAACACTATGAACAATAACTGAAGATTATTATTATTATTATTTATTAACGTCCACGTTTTGCAACTTAGGCTAATCGGGACGGGTTATCTACAGGTTACCACCCTTTTCTAGCCAGGGTGGGATTTTAGGACGTTATTTAATGAATTTCGTCACTAAATAATTTCCTTTGTCCAGGCAAGAATCGAACTCGCCACTCTAGGTTTACCATGTGAGATAGAGGTCAACGCTTTAACTCGCATGGCTAACCTGAGCCCTTAACTGAAGATTAAAACATAAAAAAAGATTAAAAATTTAGAAAATTAATAAAATAATTAAATATTCTTACTTGGAAAACATAAATGTTTCAGTTTTTATAATGGGTCTACCTTAGTGAGAAAAAAAACCCTGAAAATTTTGAAGGTTTTACCTTCTCTAAAATTACATCGTTAATTTCTAAAGCGTCAACGTAAATGTTGTTCGAAGTGCTGGCCTCTCGCTGCAATACACGCATCACATCGCGTACTCACAGATCGCACTGCATCTAAACATTGTTCTGCGGTGAGCTGGTTGCAAACCATTCTGATGCGCCCGATGAAGTCGTCCCTTGTGCGGACGGGCTCTCGGTAGACATTTTCTTTCACGTATCCCCACACGAAGAAATCTAGTGGCGTGAGGTCCGGAGACCGGGGAGGCCAAGGCACCGGCCCACCTCGCCCTATCCAGCGACCTGGGTAGTTGATGTCCAACTAGTCTCGTACGGCCCTTCCGTAATGTGCAGGACAACCATCGAGTTGAAACCAGCTCTCAAGCCTTGTTTCCAAAGGGATATCTTCCAAAAGTGCCCGTATGTCATTATCCAGGAATAGATGATAACTTTCAGCGTGAAGTCCAGCAGGTAAAAATACGGGACCAATTATGCGATTATAACAAAGACCGACCCACACGTTTACAGAAAACTCATGCTGGTAGTGAAATTCTCTAACAGCGCGGGGATTTTCATGTGCCCAAAGGTGGTAGTTTCTTTGATTGAATATGCCCGCATGTGTAAAAGTCGCTTCGTCCGTCCAGATTACTTTCGAACTTAAGTTTACATCGTTTTGCAATTGTTCTTTGTACCAATTACAAAAATTTAATCGGCGGGGATAATCAGCGGGTATTAAATTTTGTACCTTTTGTACATGGTAAGCATGCCTGCGGTCAGCCCTTAATGTGCGCCAAATGGTTGTCTTTGGTATGCTTAGAACTGAAGCAGCTCTCCGGACGCTTGTGCTAGGGTTGGTATTGAAGTGCCTCAGTATCCTCTCCCTCCGCCTCAGGTCGGCTTCCATCGGAGCCTGCATACGGTTTCCACGACGATTACATGAGAAGGACCCAGTCCCTCGAAGCCTTCTGAAAGTGCTGGTAAAAACACCTCTGTGTGGGGTTTCTCGGTCAGGAAACCGTCTGCGATATTCCCGAACTGCCTGACGAGGATTGCCATCGCAGAATCCGTAGACGTAAACTATGTCCGCGTATTCAGCGTTGGTAAATCTAGCCATATTTGTTGACTTCACTGAACAGTACTAGCAACACCACTAATGTGAGAATGCGAGGCTGGATTCCCCAGAAAAAGGATTAAAATGATAGTAAACATTTTAATCCTTTCTTTTTAGGTTTAAACACTCAACCTAGACGTTTTATTGATAAGGAAAGCGTGAGAATATTCATGTTTTCCAAATTTACTCCTCGTAAATTAAATAAATAAGCTCACTCAAAAAGCCAATAGTTTTTTGTAATTTAAATACATTATTAAAAAAAATACACTTTCTGCACAACTATTTTCAGTGTTTTGTGATTTTCTCAAAAACGAAGCGAAAACGAGGCATATGCCAGAGGACTTTTTTTCTTAGTTTTTCGATCCTCTATCGATCCCTGAAGTTTGGCCGTTTGGTTTGGAGACACTCTGTATATATAT
The DNA here is from genome assembly GCA_019009955.1 of Riptortus pedestris. Taxonomy (NCBI): domain Eukaryota; kingdom Metazoa; phylum Arthropoda; class Insecta; order Hemiptera; family Alydidae; genus Riptortus; species Riptortus pedestris. Next base: position 6,225,336 of record CM032231.1, on the reverse strand, counting down.
ATATATGTATATATATATAATATAATATATAACTTAGACTTAAGGCTATGTTAATATTCTCTGAGACAACAAGACAAGAGTGGGGGTTGAAATTAAAAATAGCAATATTTCGTTTCCTAATGCATTTTTGGCAATTATGCACATAACAAAAGTTGTTTATTTTGTTATTTGGAGTAACTTTTGTTATATACACTTTTGTCGTATACCTAAGCATTAATGAGTTATACGTTAAAAACTACTGCGGAAGTCAACAATTTTATTTGGCCCTAAAAACTCAACAAATATATATATATATATATATATATATATATATATATATATATATATATATGTGTGTGTATATATATATATATATATATGTATGTGTGTATGTATATATATATATATATATATATATCTATATATATAAATACATATATTTATACAGTTTTGAACGGACCACATTTTCGTGATCTCCTAGGTAGGGTCGATGGAAATTTGAAGAAAAAAGTCGAAAATTCCGTCATGAGTACAACCTCAATAGCTGATTTCCCTTAGGGATATCTGGTAAAAAATACAAGAATGCAAATGAAACTCATTTGTGATATATCCGTTTTAAATATTTACGAAGGTTATTCTATGTAAATATCTATTCAATTAAAAATGAGAAATCTTGGAATATCATAAATATGGTACTTTAATTTTGTAATGAATGTGTTTTCTTCCTCATTAAACCTTACTTACTATGGCCGCTTTATGGTTGAGGAATTATAGATTCTTCAAGGAACTGACAACAGATAACAACTAAGTGTAAGTTTTCATTTTATTTTAAGTGATCAGTCACTAAATCAATACTTATAGCCAATTGGGGAATCGAACCAACCCTATGCCCTAGTTTTAATAAGAGTACTTAACTTTCATTGGCTGACCTAATAGTTCCATTTAGTAATTAAAACTCAAGCCAATATGAATTAGGAACGGAGAGCTGATTTGATTGGCTTCTCTCTAGCTATAACGTACGTTATTAGTGAACCATTTTAATTAATATTCCTCACATGTAGGTGTAATTTAATTCAATTAACTTTGAAACTTCCATTCACTGAAAATTTTGTTATCAATTATCGAAATGATGCTCACCACATCCGACACATTATCCATACATCATGCTAGAATTACGTGCAATGTATTCTAATATACAATCTTATATATATATATATATATATATATATATATATAAATTACAATCGAGGGCTTCGGTTATTCAGTGTGTCATATTTTTGGCCGACGTTTCGCTAGTTATATTTCTAGGTTCCTCAAGGCTTTTTGTGAGACTGAAGAGTTTTCGTCTTATTCAAGAACATGGAGATGGAGATCCCTGAGACAGCGATACCGAATCCAAAGATATTTCTGAACCACAGGTCAATGACGCATTCGACATATGGAAAAGACGCCTTGTATGAACTCCTAGTGCATATAAGGAACTATTCACACCAACATTGAGTTCACAATGGAATTAGATGAGTGTTGGAAGATACCAAAGGAAACTAAACCAACAGCGTGTTCGCACAGTCCACAGACAACCAAAACACACCTATAGATATCAGGTGGCCCTTAGTCGTCACGATTCAGCTCAGAAGAGTGGAATAATTTGGACACTAGTCACTAAAGCTGGAAGAATACTAGAGCCTGTCATGAGAAAAATGGCACCTGAGGAATAGCCAATTGAAGGAAGAAATAAAAAAAAAAACTTTCTTTCCTCCAATGTCCTTAGTCACCATCCTAATTTGGGTCTATTATGGCTCTAAGAATCGTGCCCAGAAACCTCTTCACCTTTGATTCCTGGATATTCTTCAACGGACGTCTCACATGAGTACAGTTTGGAAATGGGGATTGCCCGGGTTTGGTTGGAATTTTTAGGTCGATCATAGTAAACTGGTCGTTCATAGAGGGTGCTGTAGTTCCGAGGTATTTAAGCTTTCTACTTTTGACAAGAATAGTTCCTCTCAAGCTGCTTTCGAGGTGTACTTGGTCTATATACACACACACACACACATATGTGTGTGTGTGTAAGGAGATTTTCCTTAAGGGAAATCAGCTATTGAGGTCGTACTGATGACGCGATTTTCGAAAAATTTCTTCAAATGCCCATCAATACTACCCACGAGATGACGAAAATGAGGTCCGTTAAAAAATATATATATATATATATATATATATATATATATATATATATATTTGTCTGTATTACTCTAGTGGTCGCAATTTTTGTTTAATCGTCACCAAACTCGATATTTAATTTTTTAATGTAAAAAGAATGATCAAGTTCGTTAACGGCTGAAATCGGACTGGTGTGAGGGGGGTTAAGAGAGGGGGAATTTCGAAATATTACTACCTTTACTATTACCGTTTCTATACGTCGGATCGAAAAATTGTATAGAACCTATCTTATTTCAAATTAAATTTACTATAAATATTGTTATATACATTTATTCTCTATCTTGAATATTAACCGAGATATTTGCATTTTTATTAAGTTTAACGGACGAGCTATGGTCGCTTCTATTTTTTCCAGCCAAAAGCTAGTTCGGCTGTTTCCGTAACTGTTCGGCACTCGTATGGAGATTTCTCTATTGCATAACTTTAAGAGGGAAATCTGCTTAGTTTACGCGACCCCTGCGTGACGGACTTTTAATATAGCAGTCGCAAGTTTTGTTTGTTACCAAACTCGATATACAATAGTTCTATGTAAAAAGAAAGATGAAGTTATTTAATGGCTGAAATCGCGCCGGTGGAAAGGGGGCGTTTAGAAGGAAGGAATTTGGAAAATTCTAAATATCTCCGTCATTATGAGTAGGATTGAAAAATTGTATAAAATCAATCTTACTGCAAATGTAATTGCCTATTAATGTTCTGATGTACATAATTCGTCTGTAATGAATATTAACACAGATATTTGGATTTTAGCCTTCGGTAAACCCCCCACTCCTAGTCCTGTCATATACACAGTCAGCTGTTATATCACAAACCACTGTATTCTAAAGTTATACACCAAATATAGTTTTCATGAACCCTTTTACGAGATACATGAAAATTACTCGTATGATAACGGCATTGATTAAGACTTTACGTTTAAACTCGAAAATGTATTATTTATCTATACCATACCCGATATTTAACGATTTCTAGCACACACTAATGCTCAAATTTCAACCAATTATTAAGGTATTGATGTTCTCCAATAGTTATTCTATGCATGTTTTCCTAACTGAACTATTAAGCGAGTTATTCGTTATTTTCTGTCATTAGTAACCCACCCCCTCTTAGATTTTTCTCATATAAATCTATATATATATACATACATAAAATTGTAACCTCTGTGTGTACATTGATTTTTTTCTCGAAATTTCACGATAACTTTTCGTTTCACATGTCATGGACACCATAACTGCAATTTGTTTCTTTCTCGTCTGATTGTTTGTTTATTTGTTTGTTACCTTTTCACACATAAACGGCTGAACCGAAGTTTATGAAACTTGGTATGTATATTACTAACAACCAAACTAAGACCTTAGGATATGTTAATATTCTCTGAGACGAACAGGAGTAGGGGTTATAAGGAAGGCCTGAAATTAATAATAGTGATATTTCGTTTCCTATTGCATTTTCGGCAAATATGCACATAACAAAAGTTGTTTTGTTATTCAGAGAAACTTTTTTTTATATGCACTATCATCGTATACCGAAGTATAAAGGCGTTATAAGCTAAAAATTATACCGAGAGTCAACAATTTTATTTGGCACAAAAGACTCAACCGAACTAAATAAAACTCGGCATGTGTATTAGCACTAACACCTTTATTATAATAAGCCATACTAAAATTTCTAGGGACGAGCAGGTGTGGGGGTTATAAGGGAGGCCTGAAATTAAATATAGTGATATTTCGTTTCCTATTGGGGTTTTGGCAATTATGCACATAACAAAAGTTGTTTATTTTGTTATTTGGAGTAACTTTTGTCATACACACTTTTGTCGTATACCGATCAATAAAGGCGTTATTCGCTTAAAATTATAGTGCGAGTCAACAATTTTATTTGGCACAAAATACTCAACTGAACTAAATAAAACTCGGTATGTGTATTAGCACTTACGCCTTCCTTATAATAAGCCATCCTAACATTTCTAGGGACGGGCAGGAGTGGGGATTATAAATGAGGCGTGAAATTAATTATAGTGATATTTCTTTTCTTATTGGGGTTTCGGGAAATATGCACATAACAAAAGTTGTTTATTTTGTTATTTAGACAAATTTGCTTTACAATTCTTTTCAATATGAACGACCAAGTACCTCACCTGAAAAAATTAATTCAAATGTAGGTTAATATTTTGTCCTTAATAATTCAAATCTATGCATAATACACAGGAAACGGGAAATATGTCAATATGGAAGACAGTGAAGTCTTACATAAAAAATTAATTTTATTATTAACAAATCCACAGAAACGACTGGTATTAACCCTAAACACTGGGAAGGGTAAATGTCAAAATATTGTGCAAAGTAAAGCCTTGCCAAAAAAATACCATCACCAACCAGCCTCAAATGAATTCCCGGGCGAAGCCTGGTATCTGAGCTAGTACATAATATGCGGTGAGATGAGGTCAGTAGAGTGCTGTAACAGCAAGTGGGAGATCTGCTGAGTTGATGCAGCTTCTGCGTGACGGGCTTTTTAGTAATATAAGTGAAAATCTTGTTTTTCAGTTATTGGTAATTTTATTTTTAGCAAAATTGCATTGGTTCCAGTGTTGTTACTTGTTATTCTATATTATTATTGTAATCATTATCATTATCAGTAGTTTTTTTTTTGTATATAAGACATTTTACATGTTTGATGAGCTAATATACCTTCTTTCATTTACAGGTTGGCATTTTTGTATTATTAATGAAATGAAGAAATCAGAAATGGATGGATTTATCGTTTTGAAGTATGTGATTTATGATATAATATTTATCTGTATTTTGTTATTTTGAATTAGTCAGCTTTTTTTTTCAACTTTATTTTCTGAATACCATAATAATTCTCATTTGTGGCAAACATTAGAGATAGAAATGTTATCGTAGAAAGACGATTCAAGGCACAAAATAGCAACGGGTTTTCATTTTCAATTAATTTTGAAAGACAAGGTACAATATTTTTATTTTACTTAATGCTGTTCTTATTTCCTATATTAGGGGCTCAGGTTAGCCAAGAGAGTTAAAACGTTGACCATTATCTCACATGGTAAACCTAGAGAGGCGAGTTCGATTCTCTCCTGGGCAAAGGAAATTATTTAGTGACGAAATTCATTAAATAACGTCCTAAAATCCCACCCTGGCTAGAAAAGGGTGGTAACCTGTAGATAACCCGTCCCAATTAGCCTCAGTTGCAAAAAGTGGACGTTAATAAATAATAATAATAATAATATTTCCTATAACCAAAATTTACATGCTTCTACTCATTGTAGATATATTAGAGGCTCCTAGGAGATGATGAAGTTGAGTTTCCATCAAAATAGTAGTTATATAATTGGCCCGGGGGAAGGGGGGGGGGGGTTTAGAGGGGACAATTTTGAAAATTCGAAATATCTCTGTTTTTATACGTTGGATATAAAAAGTGTATAGAACAAATCTTATTGATAATTAAATTTTCCATCCATGTTGTTGTATGTGTTTTTTCACTGTCTTGATTATTTACCGAGATAATTTCACAGGCCCTTAGAAATCCCCCACTCCTCTATATGTCACATTTACAATAAGCTCATAATCATAAAAACCTATATTTCATGCTTAAACACCAAATATTGTTCTCATTGAACGTTTACTTTTTGAGATGAATGAAAAAATACGTGATACATGTGGGAAATCAGCTTAGTTAACGCAGCCCTTACGTGAAGGACTTTTATCAGATTTCCCTTAAGCGATTCCTCTTTTGTTAGGGGGGGGGTTTAGAGGGGGGGGATTTTTGAAAAACCGAAGTATCTCCGTTATTATGCGTCGAATCGAAAAATTGTATAGAACCAATCTTATTAAAAATTAAATTCACTATAAACATTGTTCTATAGATTTGTTATGTATCTTGAATATTAACCGAGATATTTGCATTTGTATCGTGTGTGTGGTCGGCAGGAGTCGGCTATGTTCGGGACATTCCGCCGAGAGCTAGTGCGGCCGTTTCCGTAACTATTCGTCCCTCGTGAATAGGTTTAGAGATTCCTTACTACTACTGTTGTTATTAGGCAGATTTCTTTATTGTAAAACTTTACGTGTGAAATATGCTTAGTTTACGCAGCCCCTGCGTGAGGGACTTTTTTTGTGTGATGTTGAACCTTACAAAAGGCACGTAAATACATGTTACATGTCATTTGGCATACTTCATGTGGTTTTCGTTGAATTGTATCTTTTTCATTTTATTCATGAATAAGAAGTTAATTTCTGTTTATATTTTTTTTTCAATAATCAAAATATTAAGATAAAATAAAATAATTATAATAATAAGATCATTCCATTGATATCTCGGTACCAAATGATAAGAATTTTCAAAACTAAACAGATTTCCCTCGTGAAGTTTAGACAAATCTACACACTTTTGCGCTTAACACAACCGTGAATAACAAGTGAACAGATATAAATGACAATGAGAAATCTTTCAGTCAATTTACATTTTAGTAACTTCATTAACGAAAATCGTCTAAATTTTATTCAAACAGATCAGCTAATCTCATAGAGTTGAAAGATAGAAATATTCTTCACCCGAAAAAAAACTGAAATATATCTGAATATAATGTATTAATTTTATTGAAAACTATTTACTATATTTACTACTGCAATTTAGAATGAACGAGAATAATTTTCATCTTTATCACTCTAATTTTAATAATCCTAGAAGAAAATACGGGGGCGGTGGTGTCATTAGAACGTAACTACATGTATCACATATAGCAACGATTCGATCAGCACAATTTTTGGTATTTCAGCTTGAAATAGGACGTTTAACGATTAAACGATTAAATATGGATTTTGGTAACGATCAAACAAAAATTGTGGCCGCTAGAACATTAATAGACAAATATATATATATATATATATATATATATACTAGCAAAGGTACCCAACTTCGCTCGGGAAATCATTTAAAGGCCGAATGATGATAGTATTTTTTTTGGGCAATGGCTTCCCGCCTGGGCGCATTGTTTTCCTGTGAGGGTCAGACAGGCGACTTAAAGATGAGAAATTTTACTTTTGAAGAATAAATAAAAATGCGTTCCTAATCTATCCCTCTCTACTTTTTAACTCATCTTTTTTGAATACTTCAAACCATAATCATGGATACCATTTATTATAATTAAATATCATCTATAATGAAACTTATTTCTTGTCAAAAACCAATCCGACCACATATAGTTTAAGCATAGTTTTGTATTCATTTTTGTCATCTCCCATGTAGGATCGATGGACATTTGAGGATATTTTTCGAAAATCGCATCATGAGTATATCCTTATTAGGTGATTAAAAGTCTGCTATAATCTACTTCGCAGTGGGGTGATAAAGTAAAAAAAAAAAAAACTGTAATTTGGAGTGGTTATTTGCCCCAAACAGGAGTAAAACAAATCTCGAAAACCATTTTCCACTGAACTAATCTGGTGTCCATTCATTTGGCTAAATGGAAATCATTTGTGATATTTGATGCGTTGATGACATATGAAACCTCCAGTGCTTTTTCAAAATATTTAAACTCGGCAATTAGTCCGTTGCTGTACTTTTTAATTGTGTTGGTCAGGTGATCAAAGCACAATTGTCTTTGTTCTTCCAATTTCATTTTGGCCTCTGCTAAATACCAGTTATCAAAATAGGCAAAATTCAAAAAGTTAACATCCGTTATCTATGGATAGTAACTGGCGATATTACCAAAACTATGATTGTGTTTTAAATGTATTCCATTTTATTCTTTATCTTTTTTTATTATTTTTTATCTACTTCATTTTTTATAAACTTTATTTAATTCTTTGTAATTTATTTCATTAGATTTCTTTTTATTTTATCCAGTTTATTACTTATAACTATTAATAGCTTAACATTTAATTTACAAATAAATCTAATCATTCATGTAATAAGCGAGTCTGACCGAAAAGCATGTATCAATTAAATGATAAAAATCCTTTTTTTAGTGATATTAGGCCACAACCTTTTTTTTAATTTATTAAAATTTTATTTATTTTTAGTAAATATTCATTACATCCAACGTTCTAACTTGCTATTTTATAATAATATTGTAATTATACTACCTGTTATTTTATTCAGCTAATTATAACAAAGTATAAACGAGATATTCTAAACTATACTAAAGCGGGAGAAACAATTTCATTAGGCACTAAAAAATGAATCGAATTTAACAAAACTATGTATGTGAATTAGCATTAATTCTTCCATGATTATAGGTTATATTGAAATTTTAGGTTCGAACGGGAGTGGGGGCCTGGAATAATAATTTGCGATATTTAATTCGTTATTTGTTTTTCGGCAAACGTGCAAATAACAAAACTTGTCCATTTTGTTATTTAGAGTAGCTTTTGTTTATACATTTTTTAGTATAACAATATATGAAGCATGTAATTTGAGTTGAAATATTGAAATGCTTAACAATTCTTTCCAATATGAACAGTCAGGTGCCTTGCCAGGATAAATTAATTCAAATCTATGTTCTTATTTTATCCTTAACCCTCCGTCGGGCGCAGCTAGCCTGAGAGGCCAGGAAAACCTATTTTTTGATGCCCCGCCTCATCTTGCCTCCTCTGTGAGGGGCCATTCCCAGTAATTTCCTGATTCGTGTTCATGCTTAGAATCCCCTACTTTAGTCTATTGCCATCCTTCATCCAGCCCGTCTGGTCCCTAGCTGGCTTGTGAGGCCGACTGCGCCCAATTGCTCCTTAATTTCAAAGATGAGTTTTTTTCATGATATATCTATTGCAAGAAAGAGAGAGAAGAGAGAGAGAGAGAGAGAGAGAGAGAGAGAGAGAGAGAGAGAGAGAGAGAGAGAGAGAGAGAGAGAGAGAGAGAGAGAGTATTGTTCTCATTGCACTTATAAGCTATTCCAAATTTAACCAGACACTCGGCATAATTTCATATCATAAGAAATGTCCAATTCACACATGACTTTCTCGTCCCTCGGTATTAGGCTTACAAGTGAAATATCGAAGAGGCATTGGAGAGTGAAAGCTGTAGCGGGAGCTAGAGAAGGATATCTAGATCTGGTGGGACAATGGCACAGCTGTGTGGTCTGTTGCAGTGTGTGTTTGGTGCAGCTGTATGGTGGTGTGTGTGTGGTGGGTTCCTAGACCCCTCCGTTGATACCTTGACAGTGAGAATCCCACCATATATCCAACGACCTCTCTCACATACTACACCGCTCTCTCTCTTTACCTCACATATTCTCTCTTTATAATAAATCCCTATATATTTTCCTTTCATCTCTGGGGATTTCCCTTTCTTCCAGCAAGCCACGTCCTCCAAGGCCCACTCAGCTCCTCTTACCTACCTACACACACACACACACACACACACACACACACACACACATATATATATATATATATATATATATGTATGTGTATGTGTTTATATATATATATATATATATGTGTGTGGTGTTGTTGTTTTTTGGAGTTTTGGTCAGTGTTGGTGAACAAATCTTAGTTCATACCAATATTTTGAGAATAATTTATTTTCTCTTCTTCAGTGCAAGTAAATAAATAACTAAATATATTTACAAACTGTTGTACATTACTGTTGTACGTCTGTTTACATTAGGAGTACCAACACTGACCAAAACACAACAACACCATATATATATGTTCCATCTTCAATGAAACACACGAAAGAAACCATACATTCTCTGCCTTTCCAAAGGCCCTCTCATAGTGCTGCCATCTCGGCAACTACCAAGACAAAGCACCCAGTTGGTAGCATAGAACGAAAGCTGTAGAAGAACAAAAGTCCGTCACGCAGGGGCTGCGTAAACTAAGCAGATTTCCTATGTGAAGTTGAGCAATAGAGAAATCTGCATACTGGTAACACAACACCACCATAAGTAAATACAAACGGTAATGAGAAATCTTTCAGTGAATTTTAATAAACTCCCAACTGAAACGGCTTCTGAATTTGTAAGAATAATTTATATTTTAATAACTCAAATTTTAGTAGTCCAAGAACTAAAGAAGGGGGGGGGGCGGATGAACAGAACGTATTTGCATAAATCTCAAAAAGTAAAGAAGGTTGGTGAGGTTAGAAAGGCCAGGTTGCGTTAGAAGCTTCCGCCAGAGCCGAAAACGGCCGAACTAACCCGAACAACACCCGACCACAGACTTCATAAAAATGCAAATATCTCGGTTAATATTCAAGATATAGAATAAATGTATATTACAATATTTATAGTAAATTTAATTTACAATAAGATTGATTCTATAGAATTTTTCGATCTGATGCATAATAACGGAGATATTTTGAATTTTCAAAAATCCCCCCTCTAAACCCCCCCCCCTCCCTCTGGTCCGATTTCAGCCATTAACGAACTTGATCTCTCTTTTTACGTAAAACGCTTAAATATGAAGTTTGGTAACGATCAAACAAAAATTGCGACCGCTAGAGCGTTAACAGACAAATATATATATATATATATATATATATATATATATATATATATATATATATATAAAATTTTGAACGGACCTCATTTCCGTCATCTCATGGGTAGGATCGAAGGACATTTGAAGTCATTTTTCGAAAATCGCGTTATGAATACGACCTCAATCGCTGATTTCCCTCAAGGGAAATCTGATAATATGTTAGGGGTAACTATTATGGCTCACCAATTCTCAGTCTTTTATTAATACAATTGGTGATTTTAAGGTGGGTGCCATGGGAACTTGGGGCACCCTATATTCGTTATTATCGTAAAATGTTATAGAACCTATCTTGTTCTGTGGATGCTCTATAATTGGTGTCATATTCACATTTTTCGTAACTCAAATGCTAATCGAGTTATTAGTGATTCCTTATTTTCATTTTACTCATTAAAAGAATGGAATAGGAATATAATTCGATTGGGTCATATTGTTATTGCGGGAGAATGTATTGTAGTATTCCCAATTAATTGGAGCTATATGGAAATTCATTCAATTAAAAGAAAACTTCACCATTCTAATACCGTTATCCCAGTTTTTAGCAGATTTCCCTTGAGGGAAATCAGCTATTGAGGTTGTACTCATGACGCGGTTTTCTTCAAATGTCCATCGATCCTACCCAGGAGATGACGAAAATGAGGTCCGTTCAAAATTATATATATATATATATATATATATATATATATATATATATATATATATATATATATATATATATATTTGTCTGTTAACGATCTAGCGGTCGCAATTTTTGTTTGATCGTTACGAAACTCGATATTTAACCGTTTTATGTAAAAAGACAGATCAAGTTCGTTAATGGCTGAAATCGGACCAGAGGGAGGGGGGGTTAGATGGGGGATTTTCGAAAATTCCAAATATCTCCATTATTATGCATCGGATCGAAAAATTGTATATAACCTTTCTTATTGCAAATTAAATTTACTATAAGTATTGATGTATACGTTTATTCTCTATCTTGAATATTAACTGAGATATTTGCATTTTTCTGTTTTCAGCAAACCACCACTTCTACTCATGTTACGTAAACAATACTCTGCTACATAATAAATCACATTTTTGAAAGTTTAAATACCAAAAATTGTATTCAAGAGACCTTTATTATTCGAGATACATGCAAATATGCCTTGGTGACCCCCCCCCCCCCATCTTAAAGTTTTGGACTACTAAAATTTTATTGATTGAGATAAGAATTATTCTGACTCATTATTAATTGCAGTACTAGATATAGTAAATAGTTCTCAATAAAATCAATGTGTTATATTCTGATATATTTCAGTAATTGTTTTTCTTTCCGGTGTGAAGCGGGCAGACCCGTTTGTTTACATTTCTAACCTAACGCTTCCTGTCGGCAGGTTATTGAAATTGGATGAAACATTTCTTATTTCCGTTTGTATTTATTCAGGGTGTTGTTGTGTTAGCAGTATGTATATTTATCTATTACTAAACTTCCCGAGGGAAATCTGCTTAGTTTACGCTGCCCCTGCGTGACGGACTTTTTTAATTATTAGATTGCTATTCAAGTTGTCAGAGCTGTTCGGTAATTCCTCTTCCATCAATATTTATTGACTTAAAAATAATATAAAATATAAAGCGTCGACCTCCTAGGAATATAGTTAGATTTATTATTATTCATATAATAATCGCATTTCGCAACAGGGGCGATTTAGCGACGAATCAGTTATTTAATATAAAGCATAATAATTAATATATAACATATTTAACATATAACCTATTTAACAAATAACCTATTACCTATTTAACATATAACCTATAACATATTTAACATATAACCTATAACATATTTAACATATAACCTATAACATATTTAACCTATAACATAATCAACATATAACCTATAACATATTTAACATATAACCTGCAACATATTTAACACATAACATATTTAATATATAACATATTCAACACATATAACATATTAAACCTATAACATATAATTATTATATTTACGTAAGTATCCTCATTTCTGCAAATATTTTCAGTATTGCCCTACATTATAATTTTTTGAAAATGTTGTTTTGTTTTAAGTATTGTAATACGCGGTCTATATACGGGCTACAGTCATGTAGTAATTCAGTGGAAGTGTATGGCAGGACTATGTGAGTCCTTAGATAGCAGTCAGTAAGTATATGTTTTATAGTAAGTCTACAGTTACAGTGTTGGCAGTAGGGTTCGTCTTCTCCAGTAAGTAGGTAAGTGTGAGTTAGTCGTGAATGGCCAATTCTCAACCTCGTTAAAACTACTTCTTCTCTTCTAATTAGCCTTTTTGAGGAAGGCCATTCACCAAGTGTATGTTTCAGTTCTCGAAATTTGTTATCAGTTGTGGTAAACCAAGTTTTCTGCCATGAATTGAGTATCATTTGTTTTGTTTGGGCTTGAATATCTTGGTATGTACAGTATGTGTTGTCGTGAGTTCTTTTTTGAGTAGAATATAGTCAGATATTTATAAAACAAAATGGCTTAATTCTTAATGAGCCTGTTTAATTTTTTTTATACAGTTTGAGGATATTTTGTAATACACATTACGTCAGAGGTAATCTGATTTAATTGAAGTAATTTTATTTTTTTTGATTGTATAATGTATTTGTTTTAATTAGACAGTTTTATACGAAAGAGGTTAATATGGAGGGCTTATATTCCAGTTTCTACTCTTATCTGCTCTGGTTTGGATTATATTCAGGGATATCAGCACTAAATAACTTCCTTATGCCCTCGCAGGAATGCATACCTACTTACTAACGGACAACTAACTCAGTACATCTTTTTGCCAGACATTGAAGATGGTGCCATCGCATCTATAGCACAATGCCAGCTGTACTCGACCTTCAGCCAGTGATGACGGTCTCCACCGATAGATATCAGAAGAATATATGTGTGTGTAGGTTTGTATGTAGATATATATGGTGTTGTTATTCTTTTTGGAGTTTTGGTCAATGTTAGTGAATCTTTATTTTCTCTTCTTCGAGGCAAGACTAAAGATAATTAAAAACTATTGCACATGACTATTGCACTTAGGACTTTTTTAGGAGCTTTTAATTATCTTTAGTCTTGCCTCGAAGAAGAGAAAATAAAGATTCTTTAAGTATCGGCATAAACTAACATTATTTCACCAACATTGACCAAAACTCCAAAAGAATAACAACACCATATATAAATATAGCCTGGTCGAAAACATCAACACTATTATATATATATATATATATATATATATATATATATATATATATATATATATATATAAAATTGTAACCTCTGTCTGTACATTGATTTTTTTCGCGAAATTTCAAGATAACTTTTCGTTTCACATGTCATAGACACTATAACTGTATTTTGTTTCTTTCGTGTCTGTTTGTTTGTTACCGTTTCACGCATAAACGGCTGAACCGAATTTTATGAACCTTAGTATGTATATTACTACTAACCCAACTTAGACTTTAGGCTATAATAATATTCTCTGAGGCGAACAGGAGTGGGGGTTATAGGGGAGACCTGAAATTAAAAATAGCGATATTTCGTTTCCTATTGGTTTTTTGGCAAATATGATCATAGCAAAAGTTGTTTATTTTGTTATTTAAAGTAATTTTTGTTATATACACTTTCTTCGTATAACGAAGTATAAATGCATTAGACACTAAAAATTATAACGGAAGTCAACAATTTTATTTGGCACAAAAGACTCAACCGAACTAAATGAAACTCGGTACGTGTATTAGCACTAACGTCTTCATTATAACAAGTCAACATTGATAGGGACGGGGAGGAGTGGGGGTTGTAGGGGAGGTCTGAAATAAAAATGGCGATATCGTTTCGCATTGATTTTTCGGTAAATATGCACACAACAAAAGTTGTTTAGAGTAACTTTTGTTATGTACACTTTTTGTCGTAAACATAAGTATAAATGAGTTATGAGCTAAAAACTATAGCGATAGTCAACAATTTTATTTGGCACAAAAGACTTAACCGAGTTAAACAAAACTCGGTATGTGACTTAGGGGTAACTCTTACATGATAATAAGCTGTACCAAGATTTCTAGGGGCGAGCAGGAGTGGGGTTGTATGGGAGGCCTGAAATTAAAAATAGCAATATTTCCTTTCCTATTGGTTTTTCGGCAGATACGCTCATAACAAAAATTGTTTATTCTGTTATTTAGAGTAACTTTTGTTATATTCACTTTTGCCGTATAACAAAGTATAAACGAGATATACACCTAAAACTAAAGCGGGAGGAACTATTTTATTGGGCACTAACGGTTGAAGGGAATTTACCAAAACTCGGTATGTCAATTAGTCTTCCATGATTATAAGTTATATTACAATTTATAGGTTCAAACGTGGGGGTTATAAGGGAGGCCTGAAATAAAAATTTGCGACATTTCATTTTCTATTTGTTTTTTGGTTATGATGTATCTAAAACAGCTGTCACCATTAAGCTTTGGACCACCCCAAGAGAAAGGAACATTAATTCATACATGATTTGGAAGACAGAATACTTTCTACGACTATGAATTATACTGTTCATTACGTTATAAAAAAATCGACATGCACATGAGACGGGAAATATAATAATATTAGAAGATTGAAGTCTTAAATAACAAACAATTTTATTATTAACAAATCCACAGCATCGACGGGTATAAACCCTAAAAACTGTGACGGGGAAATGTCAAAATATTGTGGAAAATAAAGCCTTGACAAAAAAATATCATTTTTATTCAGCCTAAAATGAATTCCCGGGCGAAGCCGGGTACCTTTGCTAGTATATATGTATATATATATATATATATATATATATATATATATATATATATATATATATATATATATATATATATATATATTACAGCTCTAGCGGTCATCATTTTTATTTGTTCATTATAAAACTTGATATATAAGCGTTTCATGTAAAACTAAAGAACAAGTTCGTTGACAGTCAAAATCGGAATGTTGGGAGAAGGATTTAGAGGGGGGGGGGGAATTTGAAATTTCAAAATATCTCCGATACTATGAGTCGGATTTAAAAAGTCCGCCACGCAGGGGCTGTGTGAACTAAGCAGATTTCCCATCAGAAGTTTTACTATAGATAAATCTACAAAATTGTGACACTAAAGAACGCAGTGAATATTAAGTCAACAAATGCAAATGACAATAAGAAATATTTGAGTCATTACATTTTAATAAACTCCACAACGGAAAGCGTCTGAATAGTAAACAAACAGGTTAGCTAACCTCTAAGAGCTTAAATATACAAGCATTCTTGACCAGAAAGAATAACAATTTCTGAAATGAACAGAATATTTGGTGTTCCAGCTTGAAATAAGACGATTCATGATATTGTGGCTCTTTCATAACGTGCGATGACAAAAAAAGTTGGATTTATTGAAGACAAAATCCAAATATCTCCGTTAAAATTTGAGATAGAGAATGAATTTATATAACACTAGCAGTAGCCTGCGATCGTAACTACGCCACCAACTAAAATACTAAATTACGATAAAGACGTATATTTAATAAAAGTTGCTTTAAATATCAAATTAATTAGGCGCGGGTCATTTCCAAACGACTCTAGGCGCGAGTCACCTGTGAAGTGACGACGGAGAAATATGTTGGTAAAACTGCTTCATAGGGCAAAAATAGAGTTAAACAAATATAAATACTTATCTGAACATATAGTAGACCTATTTTATTTTAAAACTTAGCGAAGTAACACATGAATATACGTATCATACAACTATCAAAAATATTAATTCATTTCAGGTAACATGAAGCAATTTATGAACTATGAATTCGTTAGGTATCACTTACTTAGCTACTAGAAAACATATATAAAGAAAGTGCAATAAGAATAGTTGAGAACTACTTATTCATTTGATTACTGCAGGAATAGCAAATACAAGAAAATATTTATGATAAAAAAGGAAATTAAAACACAAGTAAAGAAGGCCTATATAGGCTTTTATTTCTGTGAAGTCCGTCACTTTGGCATCCCTCTGCCTAGAAAATTCTGGCTCAACAATTTTTATAAAATCGTCTTATCAAAGATCCAGAACCAGCAGTCAAGTTCATTAGTAACCTCCTTTGCCGCGCCCTTTCACTCCTGGAAGGTGTGTCAATACATTTTGTTTTCCTATTGTGCGCAAAGGAAAAGGGGTTTTCCTCCACTCATAACGGTCAACAATCTTTCTGCTCATCCTCCCCAACACTTTCCGATTCCACGTCACTTTGTTCAGTCTCTGAGTCTATACCCCGTTCTTCCAAGCCGTCTTCAAATTCCGAATCTGTGTCGTTCTGTATGTTATCGTCTTCTTCTAAAGGATCCATTAATGGGCGGTGGAGTCTAACGATATCATTTTGATTACACAAGTCAAAAAATACGTATTTCCTGGTCCATTTATTCTGAAAAATGTTTTAAAAATGCATTGTTAGTCGCGGTCACCTCAGAGGTGAATTCTCTATTTTGTAGGTATTTTTAACTATTCAAGAACGATAAAGGCACTGTAAATGTCAAATGATGAATATGTCTAAGGTAAATAGATTAAATATAGAAATAAAAGAAATTGAAAAACTTAAAACTTTGGTCGTGGTGCACTTGTGGGGTGGTTTTAGCACAAGGAACGCACTGTGTACAAACTTCGAAGATCAAACCTATACTGTTTTGAGGAGGAAGGGAAGCTAGAAGCATTGCTGGAGGCGGAAGTCGTTAGGTTTATTAATCGGAAGTTATTAGAAAAACACCTCAAAGATGCACCTGTCAGGACGCCGCGACTAACGGAGGGTTAAACATCTTTTGTCATGTGCAAGTTCTACAAAAAAACAATAGGACGAAATAAGACAATTTTTCATTTCATGCCTCCCTAACAACCCCCACTCCTGTTCGTTCCTAAAAATGTTAATATAGCTTATAATCAAAAATACGGAGTTCCGTTGATTTCGATTTAGTCTTTGTTGACCCCTTCAGTAGTTTTTCGTTTATACCTCATTCAAACTTCGTTATAGGGCAAAAGTTCATAAAACAAAAGTTACTTTAAATAACAAAGCAAACAACTTTTGTTATATGAACGTTTGCCAAGAAATGAATATGTACGAAATATCTCGATTTTATATTTCAGACCTCCCTTATAACCCCCACTCCTGTTCTTACCTCGAAATTTTAATATAGCTTATAATCAAGGAGGAGTTAATACTAAATCACATATGGACTTTCATTTAGTTCGGCTGAGTCTTTTCTACCATATAAAATTGTTGTTTCATTGTTTTTAGCGTATAACTCATTTATACTTCGGTATACCACAAAAGAGTACATTACAAAAGTTACTCTAAATAACACAATAAACAACTTTTGTTATGTGCATATTTGCCGAAAAACCAATAGGAGACGAAATATCGCTATTTATAATTTCAGGCTTCCCTTATAACTCCCACTCCTGTTGGTCTCAGAGAATACTAATATAGCCACAAACCTAGCCTGAGTTAGTAGTAATATACGTACCAAGTTTCATAAAATTCGGTTCAGCCGTTTACGAGTCTATAAAGGACATACATGCAAACATTCATTTTTATATATAAGATTTATTATCTATTAAGATTGGTTAACTTCACGATCCGACTTACAGAAACTGAGATATTTCAAATTTTTGAAATTCCACCCTTTAACCCCCACCCCTCCACCACCAGTCCGATTTCGGCCATTATGGAACTTCATCTTCCTTCTTACATAAAACGTTAAATTTCGAATTTGGTAATGATCAAACAAAATTATGACGGCTAAAGTGTTAAGAGACAAATATAAGTATGTGTGTATATATATATATATATATATATATATATAATTTTGAACGTATCTCGTTTTCTTCATCTTCTCGATTCACATTTGAGGATATTTTTTTTTCGAAAATCATGTCATGAGTACAACCTCAATAGCTGATTTCCTTTAAGGGACTGCTAATATGTATATACATAAATGTTCGGGAATTTTCCTTTCAAGGTTCCAACAAAAGATATAATCTTTTCTTAAAAACCATTCATCGGTCGTCATAATTTCTGCACTTATAAAATTGGAGTCAATTCCAATTGCAGAAAGATTTTAAGTATAGATTAATGCGTCGTTCTTGAACGGTAATCTGAAAATTAGGATATTAAAGTTTGAATCTCACCTTGGGTAATGGTGGTAATTTGAGAGAAATGATTAATTTCCGTAATGAGATTAAAGGCGGTGTATGGTTGGGCTAACATGTGGTTGAGACTGAAGCAGCAGGCTCTGACATCGTTAACGAGGGCACAGGTGTGTAACACACACCTCCACCAGACAGCAGTAACACACACCTCCACCAGACAGCAGTAACGACTTAACCCCAATTTACTACGGGAATCCCTACGATTATAATTTGTTATACCATCCCAGTCAAGAACCTCAGCCTCTAGCACCTTGATAACATGATAAAGCTCTGAAATAGTAAATTTGCCTTGTAGAAAAATTTATAATTGGTGACACAGATTGCATCGTTATACGGGTATATATATCCCCTCTCTCTACCGACACAGATTTTATATTTTATTATATTTAGAATATTAAAGCCTGCATTTAAATGCATTTGGTAATGTGTGATGTGTACAAAAATAGTCCCTCCATCACCCTTGACAAAAGCCACACCTATTCACCACAATCAGAGGAGAAGCACTTCCCTGCCTGGCAAGGAAGTCAACAGCTAAGGAGGAATGGCACTTGATAAGAAAATAGCCACTGCTATTACTTAACTTTACACTTTTTTAAGAGATCTCTGTGCCATTGTCTCTTGAGGCTCCGTGGAGGGGAAAATGGATGAGTGGTACTGGAAATGACTTCTGGATTAGGATGATTGGATAGCCTGCTGTGGAATTTTCTGAATCTTAAGGGAATTAGGTCCTTTACGAATGGGATATTAAGATCTTTATGGAGGGTGTGGTTTGTGACATAATATGGAGCATCTACTATGGTGCGCAGGACTTTGGATTGGAAATTCTGGATGCATATGATGGTCGAAGGGTTTGCTGTAGCCCACACTTCTATTCCGTATGACCATATTGGTTTAAGTAGTAACTTGTATATTGTTAGTTTGTTTTCGGTAGACAAGTGAGATCTTCTGTTTAGCAGTCCGAAATGTTGTCCGAATCGTCTGTTTAGTTCCTGTCTTTTAATTATTGTGTGGGATTTCTAAGTAAGTCTGGTGTCCAAATGTAGTCCAAGGTAGCGTACACAATCTGCTGGTGGTAAAGAAACATTTTTGAAATGAAGAGGAGGACAGGAAGTTCGCCGGAGGGAAAAAGTGATATGGTGAGATTTACTTTCGTTGATCTTTATGCGCCAAGCATTGCACTATTTTTCGATCTCGGTTAAGTGGAATTGGAGATTCTTCGAAGCAGTAGTAGGATCGGGATCGGATGAAAGGATTGTTGTGTCATCTGCATAGGTAGCTAGGAGAGTTGTTGGTGATGTAGGGATGTCAAATGTGTATATGAGATACAGTAGTGGTCCTAGGCCACTGCCCTGGGCAACTCCTGCATCCACAGGATAGTAATCTGAGTATTCATTTCCTTACCAACACAGAAGCACTATGAAACAAAGAAAAAAAAACTTGAACTGAAAATAATATGTTCAGTTCTGGGTCAAAAACTGTTCATGTGTTGAAGATAAACCCATTCTAACGCTTAAGTTAAACGGATTAATAAATGCCAAAGGAAGAGATTGTAGGTCACCATTCCTATATTTGCCATAAATATTTATTTTAGCAGATTTCCCTTAAGGGGGGGGGGGAGTAGGTTGGTAGTTTTTTCTGCTCTTCCATTTAAAAATATGAAATGTCGAGTTGAATTTCTTAACTCAATAATTTAACTTTTCATTTAAACTATCCCCAAAAAGTTATTAAAAAGGTGTTTTTTTTTTAACGTGTCTCATTTTTATGTAGCCCCTACTGCATACTCGAAGGTAATTATCGGGGCTCAGGTTAGCAATGCGAGTTAACGTGTTGGCCGTAATCTCACATGGTAAACCTAGAGTGGCGAGTTCGATTCTCTGTCTGGGCAAAGGAAATTATTTAGTGAGCAACTCATTAAATTTGATAAAATGCTTTCCACGATCGGCGTCTGTGTGACGGACTATTTATTTTCATTTTACTAACAGAATAATCATTTTATAGGTTTTTGGAATATGTGTATATATATATATTAGTTTTGTGAATAAATATATTCATGTTATTTTATTGTTTTATATAAATTCTACAGTAGCTATACCAAGTGGTAGTTTGTTCTGGCGCACAGAATCCATGCCATATTTCCCGCAGCAATTTCCATTTAGGGTTGAGCGGGATTATTCTCCGTATGGTAATAGATTATGAGCGGTCCTCGGGTTAATGACATCGATACTGTTTTTAATTCGATCTATCTAGATCGACCTTCGCGGTCTAATAGCTAATCGCCTGGAGCCTATCGGCCCATCTCCCCCCACTGTCGGATTAAATTTAAAATTTCATCAGAGGCACGTCCCGAAATTGCCCTTGCTCCAAAGGGACTAGAGCATTAGGTCAGTTAATTTCACAGCACAACCTTGATTAGGTTTGCAGATCTAGCTGTATCCATTTTAAAATTTAAATTCCTTCCCCGACCGCACCGGTTGCTCTTTCTAAAAAAAAAGGCAGAAATAGTACTTAAAAAAAAGAGAGTAAAAAAAAAAAATGAAATGGCATAGCTGATCCATGGTTGAATATTCCGTTGTATAATTCATGTAACCATGGCCTAGCTATATTTAGGGTATAAAGACAGAAATAAATGTATAAAATTACTCAGACTGTAAAAATGTGGGTCATTCCGGACTCCTGATGGACTATCAGTTCCACCAATTTAATTACATCTATTCCCCTATTTTTATAACCTTTTTTTGCCAAAATAGACAATGCTTTCTTTAAACTTTGTTCAAAAAGCTCCAATGAATCGAATGATATTTTAACAAACATCCTTGAGTCTCTAAGTCGAAATAATCATATTAAACGTCGAAATATACTTAGTGGTCAAATTGGTATTTTTTTTATTAAATTTATTGATACTAGTTTAGCCAAATCTATTAAGTATAAAGTAGAGGCATTGGTCTTAATATTATTATTTATTAACATCTACTTTATCTTAACAAGGGTAATTGGGACGGGCTATCTAAAGGTTAAAGCCCTTTTCTAGTCAGGGTGGGACCAAGGCTTTTGTTTAATGAGTTCGTCACTAAATAAATTCTTAATGCCCTGGTGAGAATCGAATTCACGACTCTAGGTTAACCAAGAGTGATAAGACCAAGGCCGTTGGGGCTCAGGTTGGCCATGCGAGTTAAAGCTTAGGTTTTAATCTCACATGACAAACCTAGAGTGGCGAGTTCCATTCCCGCCTTGGGCACCAGGAATTTATTTACTGAAGAACTCATTAAATAAACGTCTGCCACGCAGGGGCTGAGTAAACTAAGCAGATTCTCCGGGAATATTAAATGAATAAATATAAACGGTAATTAGAAATATTTCAGTAAACTTACAAGTTAACAATCTTTACAACGGAAATTGTAAACAAGCAGGTCAGCTTGGTATTGAACCAATGCTATTACAAATTTAATTGTCTACAAATGTGATGTAAATATTTTCTCTTTCATGAATATTATCGGAGATATTTGCTTTTTTCAGTTTTTATCATTCAGTAAAGCCCCACTCCTACTCATGTCATATTAACAATAACCTGTTAAATCATGAACCAAATTATTTTAAATGTGAGAACTAAAAATTTATTTCATTGAACCTTTATTCTGTAAGATACATTCAAATATCGAGTGAGATTACATCATCATCTACGATTTCACGTTCTTAACGCGTAAATGTTTATGTGATCTAGCAAATTTAGCAGATTTCCCGAGTTCTGCTTTAACACACTTGTGATCTAATCCTACCAAAAATTCTTTATTTCTTTGTAAAAACAAACTAGGTCACGCCCAGCAAAAGGGGGCTCGCCCCCTTGACCCCCTTAGAAAAGCACTGTCTTCGGCTGCGCCAACACTCGTAAACCAATTCCTTCGGGATCACCATAAATCGACTCGGGCTTCGCCCTCCTTATTTCTAAATTTTAATTATACATGTATTTTCCAGATTCGTAATTCTTATCGTTACATCTGTAGAGTTCATCTGAAAGAAATGATCACCATTCTGTTGGAATATTATTTATTTCATGTCATTCAAGAAGAATGAAGATGAAAAAAGTTGTACTATTTACCTGACGAAAAATTAATGACCTATATTCACGAAAACCTTTATAATAAGAGAAAAAATGATATAAATTGTATAATTAAATTTAAATATTATGAAATCGTTACCAAGTACATTACCTTGAAAAATATCAATTACAATAAAATGTTTTATTTACTTTTGTAAATAGGGGAAGTAGGAAAAGACTATTTTAATTGCAATAATTGCCATAAGTAAACATAAGTAAAATTATAATATAATTGAAATAAGGAATTAAAACTTTTTGCAAATAAAAAACATTGAGAGCAATGAAAAGAAAAGGATAAGGAAAATAAGAGAAGGAAAAGAAGTCGTTTTAGTTATTTGATTATCTTTGAATTACGAAAAAATTCATAGAACCTACAGAAAACCTTCGAATGTGTCTCAAATACAACTCCAAGGAAAGTCCGTCACGCAGGGGCTGCGTAAACTAAGCAGATTTACCACTTGCTGCTATAACACACTTGTGATCTCTTCTCATCACATATTGTCTATTTCTATGAAGAAAAAAAACGATGAGTAGAAGGTTGGGGGGGAGGGGTATTGAAAATTTTGAAATAAAAAAAAGCGCTCAAATAATGCTTGACTAACGAAAAAATGTATTGACCAACAGTTGTAGAATATCAATCAATATTGGTTATATAACATTTCACAGTCCGACTTACAATAACGGAAATATGCTAATAGTGGATTGTTGGGTATCGGCTAAGAAATAGTTTCAACTCTAGTAAACAATTGTTCACAAATTTGCTTACTTCTTTTGTTATTTTTTGTTCATTATTCAGCTCCGAAGAAGGGAACCAATGGTGCCCGAAACTGTAAGCACTCCCAATACAATTCTCTATAAGCAGAACTAAGAAACCATTCTTTAGCCGACACCCAACAATCCTTGCTATAACCAACGGCAAACAATACAACTAATTATAATAACGGAAATATTTTAAATTTTCGAATCCTCTCTCTAAACACCCACTGTTCGACCGCCGATTTCAGTCCATAAAAAATACGATCTTTAGTGTTAAATAAAACGGATATATATATATATATATATATATAATTTTGAACGGACCTCATTTTCGTCATCTCCTGGGTAGGATCGATGGACATTTGAAGAAATTTTTCAATAATCGCGTCATGAGTACGACCTCAATCTCCTAAAAAAAAAGATATAAAACTGATATCATTAATTTAACATATCCCTTAATAATTCATTTGCTATACATTGTTTTAGTAGGTGACTACTTTTATGATATATTTATTAAATTTTATTATATATATATATATATATATATATATATATATATATATATATATAAATGTAGGCACCTACTAATACAATATATAGCAAATGAATTATTAAGGGATGTGTTAAATTACTGTTATTAATTTTTTATATTTTTTTTTAGTCGAACTTATGACGGAATTTTGAAACTTTTTCTTCAAATGTCCATCGATCTTACCTAGTAGATGACGAAAATGTGGTCCGTTCAAAACTGTGTGTATATATATATATATATATATATGTATGTATATATATATATATATATATATATATATTTATATATATATATATATATATATATATATATATATATATTTATATATATATCTATATATTTGTGTGTGACCGCTCTAGCAGTCGCAATTTTTGTTCGATCGTTACCAAACTCGATATTTAGTCGTTTTATGTAAAAAGAAAGATCAAGTTCGTTAACGGCTGAAATCGGACCAGGGGGAGGGGGGGTTTAGAAGGGAAGATTTTCGAAAATTCGACCAGAATCAATCTTATTGCAAATTACATTTACTATAAATATTGTTATACACATTTATTCTCTATCTGGAATATTAACCGAGAAATTTGCATTTTTATTAAATCTGGGCGGCTAACGGACGCGAGTGACTTTCCCGCCAAAAGCTAGTTCGGCCGTTTCCTTGACTGCTCGGCTCTCGTGAAATTTCTCTATTGTAAAACTTCACGTGGGAAATCTGCTTAGTTTACGCAGCCCCTGCGTGACGGACTTTTATTGAAGAGGGATAGCCCCTGAAGAGGTGGCAAGTAAGCCACGGAACATATAGGGCTGGTTCAATAAAGTTTGCACAGGAAAAAAAAAATTTTATATTGGTGACCCTTGTCATAAAATATGAAGAATATATAAATAATATTGGGTCCAGAATAAGAAGAATTGATGGACAATGTTTACATAAGACAATTATGTTCATGCTGCTAATAGAAGAGAACTGTTTTTCGTTTTAAAAAAAAAATTAAAACTAATATAATTGAATTAAATACTCCCAGCAGTATTGGCCTATCTGACCTGATATTTTATTTTCAAAACAGCTAAATTTATTAAAAGCAATAGCCTATGATATTCTTAAGCTGAGAGAGGAAAAGATAATATAATATTAATATTATGTAATTTTGTTTTTATTGGTTATTTAATTGTATTCCTAATTGTTTTTATTTAATTTTTTTGTAAAGTTTAATTTTCATGTTCTTATTTACATTTTTAATATATATATATATATATAATATTATATAAAAATTGTTAATAGTTTTGACAAAATGCACATATAATGCCAATATGCATGGGGTGTGCAGAAAATAAAATCCCTCCACATAGGCTTACTATGTAGAGGAATACACAAAAAAAAAAAAAAAAAGAAAAATACTCCCAGCAAAACGTTAAAATATATATTTATTGACAAAATAGGGGAAACTTCAAAATAATTAAACTGTTTAATTAGTGTTTTACTGAAGTAGATTTATATTTCACTAACCGAGAATAGACTTTTCCATCAGAGAATACATTTTTCACTAAGCTGTTAAAGGGAAATGAGATTCCTCTTTTCTCGAATAAATATTTATGAGAGTCAGATAACGTTGCAAGTCAATTTTCATAATTAATTTTTAATAAATATAAACAATGAATAGCGGAGGTCGGTGCGACGTTTGACCTAATATCCAGTCGCGAAAAGCGACTATTGAATTTGTTTTCGGTGCCACCATTATTGAAAAATGTACTGCACATGTACACCAATTCTAATCATGAGATGGTAAAATAGGCCCCCTACACAGGGGCAGCGAAAACTAAGCAGATTTCCCAAATCCAAAAGTTTAACAAGATTGTTTCTATAGCATTTTACGATCCCACTCATAAATATTTTTAATATCCAATAACCGATTTCTGCCAATAACAAATATGATATTTTTCAGAAACGCTTTAATATCGAGTATGGTATAGAACAAATAACCATTTTCCAAACGTAAAATCTTGATAAGTAACGTCATCACATAACGAATTTGAATATATCTCGAATAATAATCTCGGCGTTTGGGGGACGCCCTGGAAGATTTATATTCACAAATCAGCCCGGCAGATGGAGTGGGAGTGGGTGTTGTAAGGGAGGCATGAAATTGAAAATAGCGATATTTCGTTTCCTATTGGTTTTTCGGCAAATGTGCACAGGATAAAAGTTGTTTATGTTGTTATTTGGAGTAACTTTTGCGTATAACAAAGTATAAACAAGATATACACTAAAAAATTAAAGTGGGAGCCAACAATTTTATTTGGCAAAAACGATTGAACCGAACTTAACAAAACTCGGTATGTGAATTAGCATTTATTCTTCCATTATTATAAGTTATATTAAACTTTTTAGGTTCGAACGGGAGTGGGGGTTATATTGGAGGCCTGAATAAGAAATTCACGATATTTCATTTTCTTTTTGTTTTTAGGCAAACGTGTGTTATTAAAAGTAGCTTTTGTTATAAACATAATATTATTAAATTTAATATCCTAATCGCTTGAAATATCATTCAGAACAACGTCTGTCGGGTCCGCTTATATATATATATATATATATATATATAAAACAACATATTATAGGTATTTATATTTCAAAAAACTTTGATTCTATATAAGTTTTCGATCCATCCTATAATAACGGAGATATTTCAAATTTTCGAAATCCCTCCCCCTAACCCCCCCCCCTAACCGCACCTAGTCCGATTTCAGCTATTAACGGTCTTGATCTTTCTTTTTACATGAAACGATTTTGGTAACCAAAGAAAAATTGCCATCGCTACAGAGGTAACAGACAATATTATATATAAGTTTTGTTAACTTCGGTTCAAACAAAATTATTGGCTCCCGTTTTAGTTTTAGTGTATATATCGTTTTTATTTTGTTATACGACAAAAAAGAATATAACAAAACTTACTTTACATAAGAAAATAAACAACTTTTGTTATGTGCATATTTGCAGAAAAACCATTAGAAAACGAAATACCGCTATTTTTAATTTTAGGCCTCCGTTATAACCCCCACTCCTGCCCGTTCCTAGAAATGTTCGTATGGCTTATTATAATAAAGGCATTAGTGCTAATACACATACCCAGTTTTATTTAGTTCGGTTGAGTCGTTTGTGCCAAATAAAATTGTTGACTGCCGCTGTACTTTTTTTAGCGTATACCGCCTTTTTACTTCGGTATACGACGAAAGTGTATATGACAAAAGTTACTCTAAATAACAAAATAAATAACTTTTGTTATGTTCATATTTGCCGAAAACCCATGCATACCAACTTTGATAAAATTCGGTTCAGCCGTTTATGCGTGAAAATGGAACAAACAGACACGAAAGAAACAAAATGCAGTTATGGCGTCTATGATATGTGAAGCGAAAAGTTATCTGGAAATTTCGAGAAAAAATCAATGTACAGAAAGAGGTTACAATTATATATATATATATATATATATATATATATATATATATATATATATATACTAGCTAAGAGCAAGTTTTCAATGTGTACAATTATACCTCCCGTCTGGACCTATTATTTTTCCATAAGGGTCAGGTAACTTTAGGGGACGTAGAATAGAAATTTGAATTTAAAACGAGTAAATGAGAATGAGTTACCAATCAATCCCTCTCTATTGATTGACAAACCGTGAATAATTCAAATCATAATCACTGATGGAATTGATTATAATTAAATAGTATCTATAATACACAAATTTTCTGTTAAACCCGCTCTGGGCCCACATACTTAACCCTCCATCGGGCGCGTGATCTCTCAGGTACACAGTTTCTATAGAAATATTTGCCACACCTCCTAGCAGAGAGTGGTGGTGTAGTGCTTCGAGTTATGTGTTTTAGAGAACTCCCCCTCAAGGTATGTTGTGTCACTGTGTTTAACGGAGTCGTGTGTTTCACCTGTCATTCAGTTTTATCTCATAGATACAACGCGCCCGATCTCGTAAGTTTTTTTGAAATCTGTATTTCATAAATATATACATCAATTAAGTTTCTCTTTATTAAATGGAATCATATAAACCTATTTTTCTATTAGTTTGCTCATAAATGAGCTTTCAAAAGAATTTGTACAAGAAAATATTGTACGACGCAGTGAAAACAGTAGACGTTTACCAATCAAACTAAGGACGAAACTTGAAACTATTCCTGTTTTCAGGAACAGAGGCTGAACTCAAGTACAGATCAGCATAAAAAAAGGCCCTTCGCTACATCGAACAAAAGAAAATGATCTGAACCAAGCAAAACTGAAAAGAAATGTAGGTTTACTAATTACTCTTGTGAGATTTGAAAAAACAAAATTTGTTTACAACATAGTTCCATGCTTTGTCCCAATTGTAATTCAGCTCTGCAAAAGAAATAATAATTAAACTCCTATTTATAAAATGATTGGTGCATTAAAATTGAGATGATTTATAATAAGTCTTATCTAAAAGTGATTTCGTGCTGCTTATTTTCGAATGAAGGAATATTTAGATAATTTGTTTATATTGTTCACAAACTGAAATGAATTATGCATAATTAAGACATGTCCATTTAAAAAATTTCTTTTGATATATGTATTATTTAATTACATTTTAAAACTTATCGTCCACGGTTTTAATATTAACGGATCTATAACCAACTTTATTATTTTATCTACCAAGATTTTTTGACTATAATACTTGTCAATTTTGAAAATTATTTACTTCTTTCAAACAAATACTTCCTCTGTTATGGTTTCTAATCACACACTGAACATTTCAGTGCAAAATAAATATTAAAAACTGTATTTCCGTAAAAACGGTTGAAGATGATCTCTGAGATACACGCGCCCGAAAACGGAATATTCTTGACGCGCCCGACCGAGGGTTAAGGAACTGTAGACAAAGAATTAGCTTTCTGCTCCCATTAACCCATTAGTGCCCACGAGCAGCTTTAGCTGCATCAGTTTTTGAAAATCCACCAGTAGTGTTGACGTTGTTATTTTTCTAAGTAATTTGGCTTAAAGTGAAGGGGGAACATTCCTTGAGACAATAGGGGTGAGAGGTGGGGTACCTGTAACAAAGAAAAGGAGCTGTGACTACCTGTTTCACCCTTTTCCCATCTTAGGTCAGTCCTCACTCAATCCTCCTGCTGGAAAGAGGTATGTTGTACTTGTAATCATTATTATTTTGAAATTTGGATTATATATATTTTGTCTATAATATTGGTAGTTAATATGTGTAAAATATGAAGAAGAAAAAAAAAAAAAAACTAGCCCAAATTTGATGTTGAATTTTGCATGCGTCTAAAGCTGCTCGTGGGCACATAGTGTACTAATTATTTTTATATTTCTTCTTCAGACTAGAAAATTGTTTAGCAATTGCTCCTCAATAATATTTAATAGTCAAGAGGATATTTAACACATCTACAAATAAAATGTAAGTATTTTTCATTATGCAACTATTCTATAGATATTTTATTTTATTTTTCTATATATATATATTATATTATCATTTATAATATAACTAACCAACATTTTTTGAAGCATTTATTCTATATTATCCTTATGATATACCTTAGTGATATTGTATATTTTGTTTTTTTAGGAGTAATTCAAAGAATATAATGTCAGTCAATGACATCATTAGTATGTTGGAGGAAAGGCAGTTGAACGAGGTGTGGAAACAATAATCATAACTGGGCCCGATGAATCCGGAGATGTAATATCTGATGAGGATTCAGATTTATCTGACGGGGAAGCTGCTGGGGATCCTGTTCATCTCCCGGCACGAGTACTTCGTGGAGAAGGGTTTCGCATTATATCAATACAACCAGCATATGGGGGGAGTTGATCTAAATGATCAGTTTGTATAAACGTATCGGACTACAATAAAAACTACGAAATGGTGGTGGCCGTTTTTTGGCTGGGCAGTTGATGTAAGCTGTGTGCAAGGCTGGCTATTGCAGCGAAGGCTAGGTCGCAATATTCCGTACTTAGATTTTCGACGAGAGGTCGTAATATATTTGTTGAAACACTTTGGGACACCGAGAACTGGGCGAGGTTTTAAATAATCGTATACAGCTCTTGACAGTATTCGAAAAGATAGGACAGATCATTTGATTATAAAAGGTATTTCCAAAAATAAACTATGTGTCCAATGCAAGAGAAGAACCATATACCTCTGCAGAAAATGCAGCGTTTCGCTTCACCCTGAGTGTTTTGCCCCTTATCATGAGTAGAAGAATGGGCAAAAAATGTATATATGCAATTTGTTTTATTTTACCTCCTTCGGTTATTTGTTTATATATATTTTTTTATGTGATTTATAATTTATTTATCCATATTTGATTGGTTTTAATTATTAGATAGAGTATTTGTTGTTATTATAAGATAGAGTATTTATTTATATTATTAGATAGAGTATTTGTTTCAGGTTATTTATTTATATATTTTTTTTTATGTGATTTATTATTTTTTTATAGATATTTCATTGATTTACTATTAGACAGAATATATATTATTTACTTATACATATTTGATTGTTTTATTATTAGATAAAGTATTGTTTTATTATTAGATAGATTATTTGTTTCACCTTAGTTTTGTTCCAAAAACATCTGAAAATTATTACATTGTATTATTTGAGTTTCTTATACAATAAAAGTGTTTTAAAAATTATATTGTTTTAATGAAAATCCTAAAATGCTTTTTAATGAGGCAATAAATGCAGGTAGTTCCAATTGAGTGCACCAAGTGCCCACGAGCATCTTTAGCTGCAGCCGGATATTCAGCACTTCCCTTACCATAAATTTTTTTTAATTATTTTTCCCATTGTCTATAAAGTAAAACAATAGTAAAAAATAAAAAAAAAATAAAATCTATCGATTGGGCACTAATGGGTTAATACCCTCTTGAAAAAGCGTAACCATTTCTTTATCTACAACTGTAAATAAAGTCCGTCACGCAGGGGCTGCGTATACTAAACAGATTTCCTATGTGAAGTTTAACAATAGAGAAATCTGCATACTGGTAACACAATACCACCGTGATTAAATACAAAAGGTAATGAGAAATCTTTCAATTAATTAAAATAAATTCCTAACTGAAACGGCTTCTGAATTGTAAGAATAATTTATATTTTAATAACTCAAATTTTAGTAGTCCAAGAACTAAAGAAGGGGGGGGGGTCGGATGAACAGAACGTATTTGTATAAATCTCACAAAGTAACAAAGGTAAGGTAAGGTTAGAAACGTCAGGTAAGGTTAGAATAAGCTTCCACCTGAGTCGAACAGTTACGGAAATGGCCGACCTAATCCGAACTATCCCGACCAACGACTTCATAAAAATACAAATATCTCGGTTAATATTCAAGACAGAGAATAAATGTATATAACGATATT
Organism: Riptortus pedestris; assembly: GCA_019009955.1. Taxonomy (NCBI): domain Eukaryota; kingdom Metazoa; phylum Arthropoda; class Insecta; order Hemiptera; family Alydidae; genus Riptortus; species Riptortus pedestris. The sequence goes on along the minus strand of CM032231.1, from coordinate 6,193,649 downwards.
TATAGTAAATTTAATTTGCAATAAGATTGATTGTATACAATTTTTCGATCCGACGAATAGTAGCGGAAATATTTCGAATTTTCGAAAATCCTCCCTTCTAATCCCCCTCCTACTGTTCCGATTTCAGCCATTAACGAACTTGATCTTTCTTTTTACATAAAACGAATAAATATCGAGTTTGGTAACGATCAAACAAAAAAGTGGTGTTGTATTACCAGTAAGCAGATTTCTCTATTGTAAAACTTCACATGGGAAATCTGCTTAGTTTACGCAGCCCCTGCGTGACGGACTTTTTTAGTTTTCGGCCTTGAGTAAACCCCCCACCACTACCCCCTAAACCTACTCATGTCTTATCAACAATAAGCTGTTATAATATGAAGCACTTTATTTGAAGCCTAAATATCAAACATTGTTTTCATTGAATTAAAAGAGATTCGTCTTTACTACAGACATTGAAACGCAGACAGATATTTTCTCTTATGGCGAGGCAATAAACTTGCAATTATTCGACTTTTTTTTATTTATTAATTCCTCTAGGGAAAATATATATATATTTTTTTAAATACCCGAAAATATAAACTTTACGAAGAATGTATTTACTTAAAAGCCACGGATGAAAAGTTATATTCGTTCTTTATATAATTATGAAGGTTATTCTGTGTCGCGAATTGTTAGCGGATTATCGCGTTCCCTTTGTGTACGGTTGGCCAGGTTAATACCTGTTGATGGTGTTAACTACAATGGGCCAAGGTTATTGTAGTCCGCCATGTTGTCCATCTGTAATTCCTGTAGTGTGTGTCCCATAGTGATTGTGTACAGTGGTTATTATGGAACGATCTGTAGTGGCGACGAAACCACTTGATTCCTACTTTCGAAAAAGGCTTTTCTAGCAACGAACCAATACAAAAAATCATTAGCCCCCTCCCCCTAGAAAAAATTAGAAATATATGCGAACGATAATTTTGCCCTTAATACTTATTTTCGTGACGACGCTCGTTTTCTTCGTGTAAATATTATTTCTCCTTCTATGTTTAAGTCAACATTGGATTATTACCCCCCTCTAACCACCCCTTACTGCACTAACGGATTTATATATCATTATATAGATCTCCACAAAGAGGGAGACTGCTCTTTTTAAAGATGGGGAGAAAAAAACTTGTAAAAAATAAAGAATAAAACAATGAGAATGGAACACAAGACACCAAAGAAACAAGAAACACCAACATAACTTAGATCATAATAGTCCTTCAAGCAGGGGGTGCGTAAGCTAAGCAGATTTCCCTACTACTAGTATGAAACATTTGTACATTTCTTGAAAATCTCGCAATAAGAATAATTTCAATAGCTGATTTCCATTAAGGGAAATCTGCTAAACAATTGCCCAAAATATTCAAATCAGGGCCTGATCTCGCTGAATGTGCTATCAAGTGGAATAAATAATTTGATAAGCAGCTATGTATGGTCCACTGTATGCGGTATATCTACGTATATGAGATCTAGATTTCAGCGGCTTGTACTTATGGTGTTCTAAAAATGCCCTTAAACGTCCATCAATTTTGAAGGGGCCTCATTTTCCTAATCAAGTAGGCAGGATCGATGGACATTTTTCGAAAATCGAGTCATGAGAACAAACTCAATAGCAGATTACCCTTAAGGGAAATCTGCTAAAATAAAGTACCAAAATATATAGATGAAAATAATAGTGTACATCAAATATTAAAAAAAAAAAATTCTACTGTACGTGTGTATGTCACTGAACTCCTCCTAGACGACTGGACCGATTTGAATGAATTTTTGTGGACGCGTTTGGGTGACGCCCTGGATGGTTTAGCGTCACTAATCAGCCGACAGTTGGAGGTCATGAGGGAGGCCTGAAATTAAAAATAACCATATTTCATTTCCTATTGGTTTTTCGGCAAATATGCATAGGTTAAGAGTTGTTTATGTTGTAATTTGGAGTAACTTTTGTCATATTCACTTCGTGCCACTTCGGTCCAAGGGCGAAGGGCGAAAGGCGAGGTTATTGGAAATGTAATGAAATGTTAATATGTTTATCTAATGTATGTCCTTCGAGTTTAAGTATGTCATCTAAATAAAGCTGCTTGCAGCTGCGAGAGGTTTTCACTTTCAGACGCTGTTATTTATTATCCAAATTTATTTTAATCTGATTTGAATGTCGCAATTTTTTTTTCTTTATTTATATTTATGTATTTGCATTATTATTGTTGAGGGTTTTGATTTATTTCAATTATTGGTCTAGAACTATTTGTTTTATAAAGACGTGTAGTGCGCATTCTACCAGATAATCATAGAACTAAAACGTCTTCTTTTCCTTCTCTCATTTTTCCATTTCATTTTGTATAACCAGTTCTCGCAATATTTTATGTTCTATTTCTTTTTAGGTAAACGTGCACATAAGAAATGTTTTGTTTTTTTTATTAAAAGTAGCTTTTGTTTTAAACATAATATTATTAAATTTAATTAATATCCCAATCCCTTGATGTATCATGCAGGACAACGTCTGCCGGGTCCGCTTGTATTAATTTATATTACATGTGGCTTTAAAAATGTATATGTTGTGCCAGAGGGCACCGAAGATGGGGCGTTTCGCTCCGAAAGTACTCTGCTTTTAATAAAAGAAGTGTTACCAGTGGAGATGTTTTGACTTTATTATCCTTCCGTTACTTTGGAGTGTTTTAGAATCTCGAGCTTGATTCGATCAAGTCTTCTCCATAGAATAAACTACAGAGAATCACACACATTGCACATTCCAAAACTAGTAGAGTTTCTTGGTGTCTCGACTTCCGCTACACAGCTATTTACATAAACACCCCCTATATATGTGGAATGGGTGGTTTTCACTGTTAAAATTCCACCTAAGGTCCCAAGACACCATTGTTGACGCCTATGCTGCCCCACGTGGGTCGGCATTTATCAAACAAAAAAAAAACCAGGACCATAGCGTAATAAAATATAAAATATGGGCTTTGGAGAGAGCGAGAGAGAGAGAGGTGGTCTCTTTCTATGGGTGCTCGCCAATTTCAGTCCCTATTCGCAAAACTCTCAGTAATTTAAGACTCCTCAGATATATTTCAGCCGGAGACTTGGGCCCTAACAATGACACACTGGCACACTCCTGACAATAAAACACTTTAACACGGCCCACAGCAATTATTATGCCTGTTCTCCAGTCAAATATTTCATTCAACAACGATTAAAGTGACAACCGACATTAATTCTACATCGCCGTTTATTTCGTCGAGTCCACTAATACTGCAACCACACAGACAGCAATTACAATTACCCGCTGCAATAGGTCGTTCGTAGTTGTGTTGATAGTTTTTAGCAGACTTTCTCTAACATGAACTCACTATCGCGGTATTCATTTTTTTTTAAATGCTCATCCATTGTACCAAGGAAGTGGCGAAAATGAGGTACGTTAATAATTTTACCAGATTTCCATTAAGGGAAATCAGCTATTTCATGAGGATGTACTCATGACGCGAGTATCAAAAAATTTTCCTCAAATGTCCATCGATCCTACCCATGAGATTACGAAAATGAGGTCCTTTTCAACTGTGTATCTGTGTGTATATATTTGCTTTCAACGCTCTAGCGGTCGCATTTTTTAGTTTAATCGATACCAAAGTTGATATTTAATCGTTATATGTAAAAAGAAAGATGATGTTCTTTAATGGCAGAAATCAGGGTCAGAGGAAGGGAATTTCAAAAATTAGAAATATCTCCGTTACTATAAGTCGGACCGGAAAGAGGAAAACTGTACATAACCAATCTTATTGAAAATTAAATTACTTATAATTGGTGTTATATGAATGCTTTCTCTATCTCAAATATTTACCGAGATATTTGCATTACTTTAATTTTCTGATTTTGGTAAACCCCCTTTCTTGGTCATCGCACGTAATGAATTATCCAACATATAAATGAACCGCCGACCTACTGGGTTATTACGCCGCATGGCGACAGATTTCAACGGATCTAATTTTTGGCATCTTCTGGGTAGGATCGATGGACATTAGATGAAAATATTTTGAAAATCACGTCATGAGTACGACATCAATAGCTGATTTCCCTTTAGGGAAATCTGATAAAAAACAAGAAAACTAGTAACTGCTAATATAAAAAAGATAGTTTATATTATTATTATTATTATTTATTAACGTCCACTTTTTGCAACTCAGGCTAACTGGGACGGGTTATCTACAGGTGACCACCCTTTTCTAGCCAGGGTGGGACTAAGGTTGTTATTTAATGAATTTCGTCACTATATAATTTCCTTTGCTATTATTAAATCTAAAGGAAAAGTGTACCAAACATATGGTGTAACGCCTAGAGTTGCCATAGTAACCTTCAACTCTAAAATGGATATAATTTTCTTGGAACAATATTCGGATACAGATTTTTGTGTTGTCGAAATCTCTTTCAACAACTGTAAATTTATACCTATAAGTGGATACTTTGATTGTACTAGAGATATAAATATTGATTTAAATAAAATGTATTTAATACTCTCATCATACAGAGAACATCGCATGATTATGGGAATCGATACGAACGCTCGTTCAAAATCCTGGTTTGACTCGCAATCCAACCCTCGTGGGAACGAATTGGCCGTTTATTATAAACAATGACTTACAAATTATTAACAAAAAATCATACTTGACTACATTTGAGATCATTAGAGGGAAAAGTAATATCGATTTAACTATAACAAATGCACGATGTTTTAGTAGTATTAACAGCTGGGACATTTCTAATAACATTAATCTTTCTGATCACCAAAGCATTATCTTTAATATGCAAATTAATCAACCCCCTCTACAAAAATCAAAAACTTTTTCTAGATTTAATTATATAGTCAAAAATACAGATTGGGTCAAATTTAAGGATAGTTTATGTAAACAGTTAAATAAAAGATTGCTAAATAATTCTTTTGACCTTGGCCAGCTTGATAATCTTGAAAAAACGATAACCAGAAACCTCTCAAAATATACGCTTGAGGAAATAGTAAATAACTTCAACATATCTCTGATTAAATCAAGCAATATGGGTTTTAAAATTTTAAAAAATGTGGAAAAAACAGAGAATGCTTAAATAGGTCGGTTCTATGATGGAATGACGAGCTGGCCGAACTAAGAAAAGAAAGCAACAAACATAGAAAGGCTTATCAAGAAACAAAATCAGATTCCCAAGACAGAGAAATAGCTCGCAATAGATTCGTTAGTGTACGGCATAAATATCAGAGACTTCTTAAAACAAGTAAAGTTAACGCATGGAAGGAATATTGCAATAGCCTAGACAAAAGCTGTGTTTGGGCATGGCCTCAGGAAGTATTAAATCTAATACTATGAAAACAAGGCTATACAATAAATTATGCTCAAACTCTAGAACACTTAATACATTATAATTCAATATATTTATCTTACATAGACTCGAAAATTAAACATCGGTTGAGTTTAACTATAACTGATTCGCTTCTTTTTTGTTTGTTTTTTGTTCTTATTTTAATTATTTTTTTATTTTTTCATTTCATTTATTAATTTTATTTGTAATTATCTTACTTATTTTAATATTTTATTTTATTATTATTTTTTTTTATTTTATATTTGAGTAGATAGTTAATTAACGTGGATATATTATAAAATAAAAATGTATTTAAACATACATGTAATATGCCATGTGGCAATGGAACATGTATTCAAATAAATAACTCCTCATAGGGCTACTAGCAGGAGAAAAATAAATAGTTTATATTAAAAAAAACATAATTGCGGTATGTAATTCACAATCCTCTGGTATAGCTAAATATCTAGTTAAAATTCAATGAAAATTAATGATTTCGTCTACAAAAGTATTATAGTATACAATATTTTTTTTATTCTACTAAAAATACTTTTTTTTTTTCATTCTTAGGGCATTAGCAGGTTGTAATTGCTGCGTGAAAGAAAACCTTGCAAAAAGATCTGATAACACGTAGAGCCATGAAGCAGTTCTAAAGCTGTAAGAACGCCATTTGCTTTTTCACGGTTTCTCAAAGTCCTATTTCTTAATGGTTCAAGTTGGACTTCTTTAACGATGCAAGCTTAAATAAATGAGCAGGGGTTCTCTCAGTCTTGTTCTCTTCAACGCTTCCAAACTTAAATGAGTTTTAAAATGTTCTAAGAATCTTGTCCTTTAGTGATTGGCGATTGTCGGGCGGCTTCTCAGATCTCTTGTAGCTCAGTTTGGTGTTCCACTTGTTCCGAATAATGACGGCTCTATTCGTTCGACTTATTCCATGAACCAATTTAGTCTACAAGGCCGTTCGCTCAAAGGCGTTCTTCAGACCAAACTTGTACCGCCATACTTACCTGAATTATATCCTCAATTTATTTTCCAACTTTACTAAATGTCGTTACATGATTACACACGTGTATGTGTGTACGAACATGGCATTAATGGTTAAACTGGACATTAACAATGATTATTGTATTCAGAACACATGAGACATGGTAGAAATTTTAATTGAAACTGTCAGTCCGTACTGAGTGAGTTTAGTTTAAATATATATATATATATATATATATATATATATATATATATATATACATTCGTTTATTTTTTATATGTTGGTTCAGTGTATTTTTGTCATTTTTCTATAATTTTGTTTTTATCATAAATTGTTAAACTTTGAGCCAAATCGCCTAGTCGCGGCTGCTCCTCTATAAATAAGATATTTTAAAAAGTCCGTCACGCAGGCGCTGCGTAAACTAAGCAGATTTCCCACGTGAAGTTTTACAATAGAGAAATCTGCCTAATAACAACTGTAGTAGTAAGAAACCTCTAAACCTAAAACATTATTTAGGGACCACACGCAGAATACAAATGCAAATATCTCGGTTAATATTCAATATAGAGAATAAATGTATATAACAATATTTATAGTAAATTTAATTTGCAATAAGATTGATTCTGTATAATTTTTCGGTCCGACGTATAGTAACGGAGATATTTTGAATTTTCGAAAATCCTCCCCTCTAAACTCCCCCTCCCACTGGTCCGATTTCAGCCGTTAACGAACCTGATCTTTCTGTTTACATAAAACGACTAAATATCGAGTTTGGTAACGATCAAACAAAAATTGCGACCGCTAGAGCGGTAACAGACAAATATATATATATATATATATATATATATACAGTTCATTTTCGTCATCTCCTGGGTAGGATCGATGGACATTTGAAGAAAAATTTCGAAAATTCCGTCATGAGTACAACCTCAATAGCTGATTTCCCTTAAGGGAAATCTGCTAAAATGAAAAGTAAATTAATAAATCATATATAGATTTATAATCATAAATTATGATATCCCTTTAAATATATTGTAATAATAACGTTAAATAAAAACACATAAAGTGAAAATTGTTAGCCTTAATACAATAATAATAGATAAATTCTAAGAGTAGATGTTTTTATCAGCTGTAAGAAGTATTCAACCTATTAATTGTCTCAAAAGCTTGTTCTGCATTTTTTTTTAAAGATCGTGTTCATAGTTTGGAAATAGCTTATTTTCTTCAAGTGGAAATTTTTCCTTTTTTTCTTTCCATTTCCGGTTTTAGTTTTTACACATATATCAGTGCGTGTGTGTGTGTGAGTGTACGACAGAATTACTGCTGCAGTTTTTTTTTTTTTTTTTAATTTATTCCCGGAATGAAAAATAATTTAACTGTGAACATTTGTTAATTTTGTCCGTTTAGTTCTATTTATTAAATGTAAATGTTTTGGCGGGCTTTTGATTTATATGAGAGAAAATAGGTTGAATGAAAGGGCTTAGGGGAAATGAAATAATATTTTTTTTTTTTGCAATTTTGATTGGGAGAGAGACTTTGGAGCAGAGAATTCATGGAACCATCAAGCCTTTATGTAATTCAGTTAGTTTGATTGCTAACTGTACTTTGTGTTCCGTTTACTAAACAACAAACTCTACAGAGGCCAGTCATAATTTTGTCGAATTCCCTAACTTTGCTTTTGATCATCTAGCGAAAACTTAATAACCTCGGTAATGTATATTTTTATCAAAGAAGAATTTAACTACTTGGTTTACAGCAGTGTTTAACAAATGATAAATAAAATAGCAGTAAAAGAGAATGAAAGCTTATCAATCTGTATAATACATTTTTAAAATAAGACACAGATTTATCTCTGTATAAATGCAGCAGTAATGTTTGTCTCATTTGTAATTTATATTCAGTGGAGACAATTTGTAATTGAGTTTCAGCCGTTTCTATGAACAGTTGTATTAAAATGGAGAACCTCCAATGACTGTCCAACCCGTTTATTATATAATCACTTTAAAGTGGCTCAGGGATTTCAATAGATTTTAGTAGATTTACTTTAAGGAAAACCAGTTTGTTGTACTCATCACATGATTTTAGAAAAATATCCTAGAAATTCAAAATAAGTCTCTATGACAAAAAATATGGAAGCCCATAAGTCCGTTGATATCCTCAAATATCATTCAGTCCTAACAACAAGATCCATTAACAGCCCACAGACAGACACGAATTTCAATTTTGATGCTAGCGATGCAATAGGTGAAAAAATTGATCCCAGCCGATTTTTGTATATAATTTTAAACAAACATTTCAAATCTAACATTACATTTTCATTTATATAGATTTCCAGGGAGAAAGGGATCGTTTCGTTTATTCAATCGGTACATTATACAGAGTAATGGTTCTCTAATAACCTGGTTAATCCTTTCCTTGCTTGTGTTATCCATTCTTTTTGACATTGCTTGCAGGAGAGAGGCTGGAGCCTAAATCTAGTCTCTCATATGAATTATCTTACAAAAAACTTGAGGCACTTTACCGCTCTCGGTCCACTTGCTTGACGTCCTATGACATCAGTGAGTTACGTACTAATCATCCATGTTAGCTTTCATACATTTTCAGCAAAATCATAGTATGGAAATTGACTTATTTGACTTTTCTTCCTTCACCCGCCATTCACTAACCCAGTTAAAAGTTGTACTTTTCTACGAATTTTTTTCGCCTTAAGAACCTTCCCATTCATCAAAGAATACTACGCAGCCGGATCTCCCAGTTGCAAGTTAATATCTAATCGCAAATAACTGGTTTTTCCTCAAATTAAAAATTAATTAGTATAATAGATTCTTGGCTAAGCATGAGACATATATATATATACTTTGCTTAAATTTTTTCGGACACTGTGAGAAGGATGTCAGAAAGATTTGGTAGCTCTGTTATCTCTTGTGATAACAATAGTCAGTAATAGGATTCAATGTGTAAACACGATGCAAAGGGATTACTCATCTCCTGGCTAATTTGCATAACTACTGGGTAACTTTAGGCCCCAATGGGTGCATCTATGTCCTACCTATCCTACGTGCGGATATTGCAAATATGATATAACTCTGCCGAATATTGATATTCCCATTCATTTGCATAAGAACTTTGCAGAATCAATCGTTCTACTGACTCTGATGGAAGTCCAAGTCTTAAACGTCGTTCGCGCAGGGCCTGAGTAAGTTAAGCAGATTTCCCATGTGCATCACGTGTGTTGAATGGAAGAAGAGATTTTTTTTTAATCGAGTTATACTAGGCATTACGAATCTCTGCATACCTATTTCAGAATAAACCAGGCTTTCCATGTGCTTCACGTATTTGCATTTATCTCAAAACGTAAGAGTTAATGAGAACAATATTGGACGTTTAGGCTACAAATGAATGCTTCATAATTAAACAGCATGTTGTTAATCTGACACGAATGAGTGAGGGTTTACTGAAGACCGAAAACTAAAAAATGCAAATATTTCGGATAATAACGAAGATAGGGTAAAAACATACATATCAACATTTATAGACATTACATGAACAATAAGACTGGTTTTGTACCAATTTTCGATTTGCATGTAAAGACGGATTAATATTTCCGAGTTTTCGAACCGGTAGAGCGTTAACAGACACACACACACACACACACACACACACACACACACACACACACACACACACACCCATACACACCCACACAGATATATATATATATATATATATATATATATATATATATATATATATATACACACACACACGGTTTCGAACGGGCCTTATTTTCGTTTTCTCCTGAGTTGAATCGACGGACATTTGAGGAAATATTTCGAAAATCATATCATGTGTACGACCTCAATAGCTGATTTCCCTCGGGGAAATGTGCTAAAAAAATAAACAACAAACAATGTTACATAAGTAATTGATTTGGCGATTGGCATCCCTCATAATGACGCAGGAGTACTTAGAGCATTTCACAAACGAAAGAAATGTGAAACATATCTAATACATACATGTATATATATATATATATATATATATATATATATATATATACGGGTTATCTACAGGTTACCATCCTTTTCTAGCCAGGGTGGCCCTCCTAAGGAGTTTATTTAACGAGGCCGTCAATAAATAAATGTCTACTGCCCAGGGCGGGATTCGTACCCACCACTCTAGGTCTGCATGGGAGTTAAGGACCAACGCCCTAACTCGCACGGCCAACCCGAGCCCCCTATTTTTATTTTGTTTGTTTATATATATGTATATATATATATATATATATATATATATATCTATATATATTTATATGTGTGTGTGCAATAACCTTTGAGGACTATAGCGAAGGTGAATACAATGTGTTTATGAGTAATTTGTTATGTTTCGTAATAAATTATATCGTATTCACAAAATGAGTTTTATTCACTGCAATCGTTTTATTTAATTCATTATATTACTTCCAAACAATGTTGAGGTTTCTATATCTAGCACTAGATAATTCCTCATGAAACTACCTCGGTGAGAGTTGATACCTTTTTCTTTTTTAATTTCCATCTGCCTTTGAGACATTGGAGATTTGTAGCCAGCATTACCAGCCTTCTCCATATCTGTACGATGAGTTTATCCATCCACCTATGCGCCACTCCGTGCAAACCTTCCCACCATAATCACTCATGAGGTTTAGCAAAGATTCAGATTTCCCTGTTTTAGAATTCGTGGCTTGCAACTCATTACAGTTGTCGAGAGCAGCACAGCAGTGTTGTTTATTGTGGTTTTCTACGATGTTTTACTGATTTTCCAATCGGCTTCTTCTGGTGACCATGTGACTTCGCGGCTCGTGATAACCATTAGCAAGTATAAGAACGCAAACGCAACACTTAATATTCCCATAGCAAAATACAAGTCTGAGGGTTGATTTTGACATGATACCAAATAATGCGTTATACTATTCCAGAAGAACTAATTATATATTGAATTGAAATTATCAGCTTATGATCGACTAGCCATGGAGAAATTATTCAAGATTTGATTTTCCATTTGAAAAACTTTTGTTATTTGTCTTGGCAAATGGAAAAGGTCTTTTAAGAGAAGTTTCGCCTGTAGACGTTATATTTCTCGCTGGATGAAACAGACCTTCTGTTATATAACTGAAACTTTGAAACTTCAATTCCAGTTACCGGAAAAGTTTCTCACTGAAAAACTTCTGTGAAAATCTAAAATGAATTGTTTCGTATTTGTGAGACCTTCATCAATAATCTATAGAACTCAGACTAAATTTATTCACCGCCATTCAAGTATTTATATTGTTTCCCAAATTACTCAGTTTAAAAACTTATTACGCAAATATTCAATTCAATAATATAATAGAACATTTATTTTAGCAGATTTCCCTTGAAGGAAATCAGCTATTGAGGTCGTACTCATGATGTGTTTCGAAAAATGTCTTCAAATGTCCATCGATCCTACCCAGGAGATGACGAAAATGAGGTCAGTTCAAAATTATATATATATATATATATATATATATATATATAATTGTCTGTTAACGCTCTAGCGGTCGCAATTTTTGTTTGATCGTTACCAAACTCGGAATTTAATCGTTTTATGTAAAAAGGAAGGTCAAGTTCGTTAATGACTGAAATCGGACTTGTGGGAGGGGGGATTTTTGAAAATTCAAAATATCTATTCAAAAAATTGAGTAGAATGAATCTTATTGCAAATTAAATTTACTATAATTACTGTTCTATACATTTATTCTGTATCTCGAATATTAACCGAGATATTGGCATTTGTATTCTGCGTGTGGTCGGCAGGAGTCGGCTATGTTCGGACTTTCCGCCCAGAGCTCTGGCGGCCATTTCCGTAACTATTCGTCCCTCGTGAATAGCTTTAGAGGTTTCTTACTACTGCAGTTGTTATTAGGCAGATTTCTCTATTGTAAAACTTCACGTGGGAAATCTGCTTAGTTTACGCAGCCCCTTCGTGACGGACTTTTAGCAGATTTCCCTTAAGGGAAATCAGCTATTGAGGTCGTACTCATGACGGAATTTTCGAAAAATTTCTTCAAATGTCCATCGATCCTACCCAGGAGATGACGAAAATGAGGTCCGTTCAAAACTATATATATATATCTATATATATATATAAATATATATATATATATATATATATATATATAGACATATATATATATTTGTCTGTTAACACTCTAGCGGTCGCAATTTTTGTTTAATCGTCGCCAAACTCGGTATTTAATCGTTTTATGTAAAAAGGAAGATTAAGTTCGTTAACGGCTGAAATCGGACCAGTGGGAGGGGGAGTTTGGAGGGGAGGATTATCAAAAACGCAGCCCCTTCGTGACGGACTTTTAGCAGATTTCCCTTAAGGGAAATCAGCTATTGAGGTCGTACTCATGACGGAATTTTCGAAAAATTTCTTCAAATGTCCATCGATCCTACCCAGGAGATGACGAAAATGAGGTCCGTTCAAAACTATATATATATATCTATATCTATATATATATATATATATATATATATATATATATATATATATATATATATATATATATATATATATTTGTCTGTTAACACTCTAGCGGTCGCAATTTTTGTTTAATCGTCACCAAACTCGGTATTTAATCGTTTTATGTAAAAAGGAAGATTAAGTTCGTTAATGGCTGAAATCGGACCAGTGGGAGGGGGGGGGGGGTTTAGAGGGGGGATTTTCAAAAATTCGAAATATCTCCGTTATTATGCATCGGATCGAAAAATTGTATAGAACCAATCTTATTGGAAATTAAATTTACTATAAATATTGTTATATGCATTTATTCTCTATCTTGAATATTAACCGAGATATTTGCATTTGTAATCTGCATGTTCGGACTTTCCGCCGAGAGCTCTGGTGGCCATTTCCATAACTATTCGTCCCTCGTGAATAGGTTTAGAGGTTAGGTTAACTGTTTTTTGGGGCTAGAAACTTCTGGGTTATTACGCCCTAAATAATGTTTTAGGTTTAGAGGTTTCTTACTACTACAGTTGTTATTAGGCAGATTTCTCTATTGTAAAACTTCACGTGGGAAATCTGCTTAGTTTACGCAGCCCCTGCGTGACGGACTTTTTTGGGTAGAGGATGATTTTGTCAGCATAGTAGAGAATGAATTATGAGTTATATTGATATAATAATATTATTAATCGAGTTATTTAATACAAATTGATTCTGAATATTTTAGCAGATTCCTGAATGAGCTCAGCGAAATCAGCTGCCGAGGATGTTTTTTTAAACATATAAATTTGTGATGACAAAGTGATGCCCATTCAGAATTATATCCACATATATATATATATATATATATATATATATATATATATATATATATATATATATATATAAAATTGTAACCTCTGTCTGTACATTGATTTTTTTCGCGAAATTTCACGATAACTTTTCGTTTCACATGTCATAGACACCATATCTGCATTTTGTTTCTTTCGTGTATGTTTGTTTGTTTGTTTGTTTGTTTGTTTGTTACCTTTTCACGCATAAACGGCTGAACCGAATTTTATGAAACTTGGTATGTATATTACTACTAACCCAACTTAGACTTTAGGCTATATTAATTTTCTCTGAGACGAACAGGAGTGGGGGTTATAAGGGAAGCCTGAAATTAAAAATAGCGATATTTCGTTTTCTATTGGTTTTTCGGTACATATGCACATAACAAAAGTTGTTTATTTTGTTATTTAGAGTAACTTTTGTTATATACACTTTTGTCGTATACCGAAGTTTAAATTTGTTATACGCTAAAAATTATAGCGGAAGTCAACAATTTTATTTGGCACAAAAGACTCTACCGAACTACACCAAACTCGGTATGTGTATTAGCAGTGAGGCCTTCATTATAATAAGCCATACCAACATTTCTATGGACGGGCAGGAGTGGGGGTTATAAGGAAAGCCTGAAATTAAAAATAGCGATATTTCGTTTCCTATTGGTTTTTCTGCAAATATAAACATAACAAAAGTTGTTTATTTTGTTATTTAGAGTAACTTTTGTCATATTCATTTTTATCTTTTAACAAAGTGTAAACGAGATATACACTATAAACTAAAGCGGGAGTCAACTATTTCATTGGGCGCTAACGATTAAACCGAACTAAAAATACTCGGTATGTCAATTAGCATTAATTCTTCCATGATTATAAGCTATATTAAAAATTTTAGGTTAGAACGGGAGTGGGGTTTATAAGGGAGGCCTGAAATAAAAATTTGCGATATTTCATTGTCTATATGTTTTTCGACAAATATGCACATAACAAAAGTTGTTTACTTTGTTATTTAGATTAACTTTTTTTTTTTATACATTTCTCGAGGAACAATGTGTGAAGCAAGTAATTTGCTCAACAATTCATTCCAACTTGAACTATGAGGTACCTCACCTGGAAAAATTAATTCAAATCTTTGTTAATATTTTGTCCTTAATAACTGAAATCTATACATAATGCACAGGAGACGGGAAATATGACAATTTGGAGGACAGTGAAGACATACATAAAAAATTAATTTTTTTATTTACAAATGCCAACAACGGGTATTAACCCTAAACACTGGGACGGGTAAATGTCAAAATATTGTGCAAATTAAAGCCTTGCCAATAAAAATACCATCACCATTCAGCCTCAAATCAATTCCCGGGCGAAGCCGGGTATCTGAGCTAGTATATATATATATATATAATTGTAACCTCTGTCTGTACATTTATTTTTTTCTCGAAATTTCACGACTACTTTTCGTTTCACATGTCATAGACACCATAACTGCATTTTGTTTCTTTGGTGTGTGTCGTTTGTTTTTGTTCCCTTTTCACGCATAAACGGCTGAACCGAATTTTATGAAACTTGGTATGTATCTTACTACTAACTCAACTTAGACTTTAGGGTATATTAATTTTCTCTGAGACAAGCAGGAGTGTGGGTTATAAGGGAGGCCTGAAATTAAAAATAGCGATATTTCGTTTCCTATTGGCTTTTCGGCAAATATGCACATAACAAAAGTGGTTTATGTTTTTATTCACAGTAACTTTTGCTATATAGACTTTCGTCATATACCCAAGTATAAATGCGTTATACGCTAAAAACTGTAACGGGAATCTACAATTTTATTTGGTACCAAAGACTCAACCGAACTAAACAAAACTCCGTATGTGAATTAGCACTAACTCCTCCGTGATAATGAGCTGTACCATTATACCTTGGGACGAGCAGGAGTGGGGGTTGTAAGGAAGGCCTGAAATTAAAAATAGTGATATTTCGTTTTCTATTGGTTATTCGGTAAATATGTACATAACAACAGTTGTTTATTTTGCTATTTAGAGTAACTTTTGTTATATTTACTTTTGTCGTATACCAAGTATAAACGAGATATACACTGAAAACTAAAACGGGACCGACGATTGTATTTGGCACTAACGATTGAACGGAACTTAACAAAACTCGGCATGTGAATTAGCATTAATTCTTAAACGATTATAAGCTATATTAAATTTTTTAGGTTCAAACGGGAGGGGGATTATAAGAGAAGCCTGAAATAAAAAT
Organism: Riptortus pedestris; assembly: GCA_019009955.1. Lineage (NCBI taxonomy): Eukaryota > Metazoa > Arthropoda > Insecta > Hemiptera > Alydidae > Riptortus > Riptortus pedestris. The sequence goes on along the minus strand of CM032231.1, from coordinate 6,177,701 downwards.
TCGCAGTATATTGCATTTTCTGTTCGGTTTTCGATAAACGTGCACATAACGGAAAGTTGTTTACTTTGTTATTTAAAGTAACTTTTGTTTTACACATTTTTTCGGGAACAATGTATGAAGCAAGTAATTTGCATAGAAATATATATATGCTCAACAATTCTTTCAAATATCAACTACTAGGTACCTCACCTGGAAAAATTAATTCAAATGTATGTTTATATTTTGTCCTTAATAATTTAAATCTATGCATAATGCACAGGAGACGGGAAATATGAAAATATGGAGGACAGTGAAGACTTAAATAAAAAAAATAATTTTATTATTAACAAATCCACAGCAACTACGGGTATATACCCTAAACACGGTGACGGGTAAATGTCAAAATATAGTTGCAAAGCCTTGCCAAATAAATACCATCACCCGCCCCCCCCCCGGATACCTTCGCTAGTGTGCATATACATATACATATATGTGTATACATACACATATTAGCGAATGTGCCCAACAGTGCTCCGGATATGTTAATAATATAGGTATTTCCCGTGTAAGGATTCACTACCCACAATATTTTTGCATTTCTTGTCGTCCTGTCGATATGAATCATTTTTCAAAACATCATGGACCCAAATATTTCGTTATGATGGTATGATGGTTAGTATTTTCTATTCCAAACCATGGTGGAATTAAAGCTTCTTTGCTCAAAAGCACAACGATGACAGCTATTTTATTTTCATAATAGACTTTATTACTCTTTTGCCTGTTGAGAAAGTAAACTTTATAGCCATAATGCTACCTAGTCTGTTCATTAAAGTATATCATATTAAATGAACAATATTAATAAATACCAGAAATAACTGGGTACATCTCCCTTTTAATTTTATTAATACATTTATTTTAAAAAATATACACTAGCGAAGGTACCCGGCTTCGCTCGGGAAATCATTAGAGGCTGAATGTAGGGGGCCTATTATTTTTCCATAAGGGCCAAGTAACTGTAAGGGACTTATAGAATAGATATTTGAATTAAAAAGAGTAAATGAAAATGAGATCCCAATCAATCCCTCTCTACTATTAGACACACCGTGAATAATTCAAATCATAATCATTTATAGTATATATTATAATTAAATAGCATCTATAATGCATATATATAGATTTTAAGGGACCTCATTTTCGTCATCTTCTGTGTAGAATCGATGGATACTTGAGGAAATTGTTCGAAATTGTCGTTATAACTAGGACCACAGTACACCATACAGATATATTCTCCTAGGCAGAGTATATCTGTCAGGTTAATCTGCATCTTCGGGGAACTGGGCTTCAAAGTAGTCTTCTAAGGGCCTACTATTTCCAGGATTGCTTAACACAGTTTAATTAGAGCTTAGCCAAATATTCCGGGACTTAATCAGACACAGAGGCGGCAGTTGGCCTTATCGTTCCGAGAATTCGAGAGGGCTTTCCGGACTAAAATTTGGAGTAGTGTTGATCCCTTAAAATCGGTTAAAAGGGCTTTGGAAGGTAGCAATAATGACCGTAGGTGGGTTAAGCTTCCGCAAATCCTGATATATGGGACAAGGGTTTCATCCCCTATCTTATAGCGGCCTCTTTTTCTCAGCCTCTCTCACTCCCTCTTACTCTCTCCCCTTTATTCCTCCCCTATCTCATACTAGCAGATCTCCCTTAAGGGAAATCAGCTATTGAAATCGTACTCAAGACGCGATTTACGAAAAACGTCCTCAAATGTCCATCGATCCTGCCAAAGAGATAACGAAAATGAGGTCCGTATATATATATATATATATATATATATATATATATATATATATATATATATATATATATAGAGAGCGAGAGAGAGAGAGAGAGAGAGAGAGAGAGAGAGAGAGAGAGAGAGAGAGAGAGAGAGAGAGAGAGAGAGAGAGAGAGAGAGAGAGAGAGATTTGTCTGTTAATGCTGTAGAGGTCGTAATGGAGTCAAACTCAAAATTTAAACATTTTAAGTAATACTAAAGATCAAGTTCATTAATGACTGAATTCGGACAAGTGGGAGGGGAGGAATTTCAAAAATTCTTAATAATGTTTCAATAGAAAAAGCACATCACGCAGGGGCTGCGTAAACTAAGCAGGTTTCCCAAGTGAAGTTTTACGTCAATAGAGAAATCTGCATATATCTCACAAAGTAAAAGGTTAGAGGACAAGAAAGGTTAGTTTACACGAGTGCCGAACAGTTACGGAAACGGCCGAACTAATCCGGAAACGTCCGACAATAGCCACTCACACACTTAATAAAATGCAAATATCTCGGTTAATATTCAAGATAGAGAATAAATCTATATAACAATATTTATAGTAAATTTAATTTGCAATATGATTGGTTTTATACAATTTTTCGATCGGACATATAGTAACGGAGATATTTCGAATTTTTAAAAATCCCTCTTCTAAACCCCCCCTCCCTCCCATTTGTCAGATTTCAACTATTAACGAACTTGATATTTCTTTTTACATAAAACAATTAAATACCGAGTTTGGTAACGATCAAACGAAACTTGTGACTGCTAGAGCGTTAACAGACAAATATATATATATATATATATATATATATATATCGTATATATATATATATATATATATATATATATATATTGTATATATATATATATATATATATATATATATATATATATATATATTGTATATATATATATATATATATATATATATATATATATATATATATATATTGTATATATATATATATATATATATATATATATATATATATATATATATAATTTTGAACGGACCTCATTTTCGTCATCTCCTGGGTAGGATCGTTGGACATTTGAAGAAAATTTTGAAAATCCCGTAATGAGCCCGACCTCATTAGCTGATTTCCACCAAGGGAAATCTGCTAAAATCGTAAAGAACCAGTTTTATTACAAATGTAATGTCATATAATTTTTGATATGTACGTTTTTTTACAATCTTGATTACTGCCCGAGTTATGAAGCATTTTTATTATTTTTTCGCATTCAGTAAACCCCGCTAATACTCATGTCATAAAGCTGTTCTATTATGAAGCACTTTATTTGAAGCCTACATGCCAAACATTCTTCTCATTGGACTTTTACGTTTTGAGTAAAGGGAAAGCACGTGACGCACGTGGGAAATATGTTTTGTTAACGCCGCCACTGCGTGTCGGATTTTTTTTAAGTTATGCTATGATTGTTGTCCTATACATTTTCGTATTTAAGATATTAAGCGAGTTATTTTTATTATAGTTACTGCAAGTCGAGTTAAAATAGTCCGTAACACAGGGCGTAATTTAAGCAGACTTCCCACTTGCTGGTAACACACACAAGTGATCTCATTTCACTGCCTATTTTCTTTGTATTTGAGCTACAAACAAAAAAAGTCCGTCACGCAGGGTCTGCGTAAACTTAGCAGATTTCCTACGTAAAGTTATAGAATAGAGAAATCTCCATACGAGATCCGAAAAGTTACTGGAACGGCCGAACAAGCTTTCGGCGGGAACGAATGGAAGCGACCATAGCTCGTCCGTTATACTTCATAAAAATGCAAATATCTCGGTTAATATTCAAGATAGAGAATAAATCTATATAACAATATTTATAGTAAATTTAATTTGCAATATGATTGGTTTTATACAATTTTTCGATCCGACAAATAGTAACAGAGATATTTCGAACAGCCGTTAACGAACTTGATTTTTCTATTTACATAAAGCGATTTAATACCGAGTTTGGTGACGATTAAACAAAAATTGCGACCGCTAGAGCGGTATCAGACATATATATATATATATATATATATATATATATATATATATATATATATATTATAATGAAAGGTTAATTATTATTATTATTTAAATTTAATCCATTTACCGGCTACTTCTCAGGGTCATATATTGCACGGCAAGCATTCCCGTTTCCACCATCTCTGCTATAAGAGCTAATTTATCTATTTAATCAGAGATATAGCACAATTAGGCTAGATAATTAAAGAAACACTTACTCTCTTTGCATCTTGGGAGTCGACTGCCTGTTCCTGTCCTGCGAGATTGACCTTTGGATTCGCCGGGCTCCTCTGTCAGTCCCCTGACAGGTGCTGCTACCTCGTTTAAAGCCTAGTACTAATCACTCTGATCTCATAGATATAGAGAGACAGCGGAGTACCTCTAAGGCTCGACCGTTACATATGCCCCCCCAGAGAGAAAAAAAATTATATTTTATATTATTCTTTTTTTTTTTTTCTTATTTAATTTTTAGTTTATTTTCATTTTTTTTTTTTTATTATATTATTTTATATTTAATTTATAATTTAATTTAATTTATAATTTAATTTATTTTAACACGATATATTATTTTATTTTTATTTTTTTTTATTTTTTATTTATAACAATAAATATATTATCTATTCTATATTACTAATAACATTTTTTTTTATTATATTATTTTACATTTAATTAACATGATATATTATTTTATTTTTATTTTATTTTTTATTTATAACAATAAATATATTATCTATTCTATATTACTAATACATTTTTTTTTATTATATTATTTTATATTTAATTAACATGATATATTATTTTATTTTTATTTTATTTTTTATTTATAACAATAAATATATTATCTATTCTATATTACTAATACATTTTTTTTTATTATATTATTTTATATTTAATTAACATGATATATTATTTTATTTTTATTTTATTTTTTATTTATAACAATAAATATATTATCTATTCTATATTACTAATACATTTTTTTTTATTATATTATTTTATATTTAATTAACATGATATATTATTTTATTTTTATTTTATTTTTTATTTATAACAATAAATATATATTACATTTTTTTTTTTATTATATTATTTTATATTTAATTAACATGATATATTATTTTATTTTTATTTTTTATTTATAACAATAAATATATTATCTATTCTATATTAATAATACATTTTTATTTATTATATTATTTTATATTTAATTAACATGATATATTATTTTATTTTTTATTTATAACAATAAATATATTATCTATTCTATATTACAATACTAATTACACTTTTTTTTTTTTTTTTTTTTTTATTTTTTTTTTTTTTTTTTTTTTTTTAATTTATTGCTTTAGTTTGGTATCCATAATTTCCCTATAAATTTTTAATTCCTGGATATTAAATTTTCCCTTAGTATTCCCGGACTTTATATATGTCAATAAATATGCTCCGTTAACATAACTTTTCTTAATCTCATATGGACCTTCGTACACTTATAGAAACTTGGCATATACTTTTTCTTGAGATTTAGATACCCTCAGTGATTTAACTAACACCTTAGTACCAGGTTGTAATTCAGTAATTGTTCTACTCCGGTCCCACCTGTCTTTGTTCTTTTGACACTGTCGACGGGTCCGTTCTGCCGCAAGGGTTAAATAAAATTTCTGTTCTTCATCTGGCCTAATCAAATGCTCCAAATCTAACCATTTGATCCATTCACGTTGAGGTGTTTTGCCTAACATAATTTGGCATGGGGTTAAATATGTTGTTTCATGTATTACCTCATTCATGCATGATTCTACTTTTTTTATATAATTTTCCCACATATCGTGACGGTCTTTTACTAGAGCTCGGAGAAATTTTGAGATGGTTCGATGAGCTCTTTCTACTGGATTACCCTGTGGGTGTCGGATTGAAGTTCGAATCCATGTAATTTTATACTTGGCCAGTGTTTTATGCCATTTATCAGCAATAAATTGAGTACCATTATCTGTTAATATTTTAGATGGTCTACCATACTTTGGGATGTAGTCGTTGAATAGACAATTTATAACAGTAGCACTATTACATTTTTGAATTGGGTATATTCGGATAAATTTACTAAATATATCTAGGCAAGTTAATAAATATTTATTTTGATTTTCAGATAACGGGAAAGGTCCTACAAAATCTATCGCTATCATTTCAAGCGGCTTAGAAGTGATTATATTTGACATTGATGCCCATAATCTTCTATTAGCAAATTTAGTTTTTTGACAAGTTTCACAGCAACTAACAATTTTCTTAGTCATAGATAGTAATTTTGGGTGATAAAAATCATGCTGGATAAGTTCATATGTTTTCTGGATGCCGACATGAGCATACAATTGATGTACATAATGAATAAATAATTTTAATGTTTCTGTATCTAAACAGACTTTCCAAAGATTCCCCGTTTTCTTTAATAAGATTTCCTTCTCGACACAATGCCGGTCTGTTTCATTTTCTTCTGTTTCCTTAAATTTGTTTCCTAGACAATCATCATGTTTCTGAAAATATGGTAAGTTCTCTACCCGTTGTCGAATATTTTTCCTAGATAAATTGATTTTCCCAGTTGCCATTATCTTATGTTCTTCGTAAGAGCGTTCACCAACAAATCGGCTCAACGAATCAGCAACTATATTTTCTCTTCCTTTGCAGTGCTCAATTGTGAAATCGAATTCTTGAATTAACATAATCCATCGGGATAATCTAGCCGATGTTAGTTTACAATCTTTAATATGAGTTAAACTATGGTTATCAGTGATAATAGTAAATTGTCTTCCCAACAGATACTGTCGGAATTTCTGTAATGCAAACACTATGGCTAACATTTCTAGTTCTGATGAATTATATTTCTGTTGATACTTATTTAAAGTACGGGTAGCAAAATAGATTGGGATAGCGTCACCGTCCGGGTGTCTCTGACACAATTGTGCACCAATAGCTGCGTTGCTAGCATCCGTTTGAACTATATATCTTAAATAGGATTTAGGTAAATGAAGTAATATTTGTCTACAAAATGCTTCCTTTATAGATAGAAATGCTTTCTCCTCTTCTTCGCCCCATTTCCACTTCTGCCCCTTTTTTAATAATTTATTTAATGGAATATTTAATTGTGCCATGTTTTTAATAAATCTCCTGTAGAATCCAGTCAAACCTAAAAATCCTTTCAGTTCCTTTACACTACGGGGTCTCCTAAATTCTTGAATCGCTTCAATTTTTTCGTGACACATTTCAATTCCCTCAGATGATATAATATGACCTAGATATGTTACTTTTTTACAAAAAAAATTGGCTTTCTCAAGATTCGTGGTTAAATTATGCTTTGCTAAAAGATTCATTATTATTTCCAGAAGATTCAAATGTTCTTCGGGACTATCAGAAAAAATGAAAATATCATCTACGAAAACCATAGCAAATTCTGAAACCTGTTGAACAATCGGATTGAGTCCCCTTATCAGAGCAGAGCATGAGGTCTTTAATCCAAACGGCGTGACCTTGAAAACATATCCCTGCTGCTTAAATACAAACCCAGTATATTGTTTTGATTCTTTACACAAAGGAATTTGCCAAAATGAATTTCGGAGGTCAAGAAGTGACATGTATTTGGTGTTTCTACATTTCGATAAGACATAATCGATACTAGGGGGCTGTTCATATTGTGGGATTAAACATTTATTTAATTGTCAGGCATCCAAGCATAGCCGTATTTGTCCATTTCTTTTCTTTATTACTACCAGAGGATTAATAAAACTAGTGTAGGATTTCTCAATAATCCCATTTTTTTCCATTTTAACACGTTAAGGACGGCACGGGGTCAATTGACCCCGTACGTAACTGTCTCCCAGGACGGGTCGGTTTTGAAGATAAATGCTCAAAAAATACTTTGACTGTTTTTGCTTTGTACTAGTAAATATAATTAAAAATAGTACGTTTATGCATTTCAAATCCAAAAAATACGTCGTATATCATTGAAAAAATGCACGGGGCTTTATGACCCCGTGCCGGCCTGGAGAGTGGTATTTGGGCTCTAGTCCGGCACGGGCTCATATAGCCCCGTGTTATTTCCCGTGCTTTTCCTCTGAACCGCTTGTTCTGTTATTTACAAAGGCTTATGTAAATGACAGAACGCATCCCTCCCATTTCAGTTTACTTTTTGCTGTCGTTTCGAAACATTAATCTGTATAATGAGCAAATCACGTGGCCGACAATTAGTATATTTAGCTTTATTAAAAAAGTGTTTCGGGTGTTTCGAAAACTTAAGAAAAACATTGTCTTCTAAAGAATCAGACAAAAAAGTTATAACGTATTGTGAAGAGTGCAACATGAAGTCACTTTGTCTACAATGCTTCAACAACTGCCATAAATCTATGTCCTAACCATTGTGATAATGAAGAATTGTTAATTACAAAATAATTATTTGTTTATTCATATTTTTTCTTTATTATGTTTATTTTCCAATTATTTGCTTAAACTCCTAGTTCCTAGTTTGTTTTTCTCGTTTTGTAATTTTATCTTTATAAACTAATAAATTTTGATTCTAATGTGTCGTAATTTAAGTTTAATTCATATTCACCCATTTTAAAGTATAAAAAAAAATTAAAATCCTTTGTTGATCACCAAAACTATCACACAAAGGAGAAAAACAGTTCCCAACAAGGTGAAAAAAGTAAGGTAAATATTCATTTCTAAGTCACGTAACAAAAAATTGATGAAAACACGGCCTGCGACTGCCATATATTTTTTGATGTCCAAAGAGTAAAAAAATGTTTGAATATAGCAATTTAGTTCATTTTTCGAGTTGTAGTAGCGAATTAAAAGGGGACATAAGTACGGGGTCGATTGACCCCGTGCCGTCCTTGTGGATAGTTGCACCACGGGGTCAATTGACCCCGTGCCGTCCTTGTGGATAGACCACATTTTTGAAGTCCGTCCTGAACGTGTTAATCAATTCCTCAGCCACCTGTTCCTCTAGACTGTGTGGTATTGGGTATATTCTACCTTTTATAAAATTCACACCGGGAATCAATTCTAACTTATGAGTGTAATGTCTAATTAAGCCGGGTTTTTCTCGAAATATTTCTCTGTTATTATTTATTAAATTTTCCAGTTGATTGCGAATATGTTTATTTTCAACATCTCATTGCGGATAATATTCTACGATTTAATCCATATCTAAAAATTGTACATTAAGTTTATCCTCTCCAATATCCATTGTTCCGATTTTCTTTATTTTTTCTCTCTTAACTTCGTTGTAATTAAATTCCAATATTTTATTATTCAAATGTATTCTATTTTGGTGTGTTTCTAAGTTTATTAGTGTTTTAACCTTTTCCATAGTATCAATACCAAAAATAATAGTGCACACCAGATCAGGTAATACCCAATAATTTAAATTTATTGTTTCATTACAAAAGGTAGTGCTCATTAATATTTGTTTTTTTATCTGTTTCGATCTCTTCCCAAAAGCCCCTTTTACTTTTGCCGATAAACCGAATTCGCTTAAAATTGGGAGATCATTTTTATGTTGCTGATAAAAATTTTCATTTATGGCTGTTTGTTGTGATCCCGAGTCCCATAGAACATCAATCTCTTTGTTTCCATATGTTAGACGTGTAATCGGACTTACGACTGTTGATATTTCTATATTTTCAGGTAAAAGTTCCTCTAATAAATAGTCGCATGGATTTTCAAATAATGAAGATTTATCTTTTATAATCCTACTAATAGTCGGAATAAATTTTACAAAACCTGAATTTAATAACTTCATTGTCCCACATTTGTCCTCAGGCTCTACAGAATTCAAATGGGGACTTATGGGTTTTCCGGAAATTCTTTCTCAGTAGGATTTGATTTAGGCGGATTTAAAGTATATTTTGATGATTCCAAATTCTGATCTCTTATTACCGCGTTTATTCCTGTTTGTTTCTTCTCGCTTGTTCCTGGGCAATTTCGGAAGTCTTGACCATTATAATTTCTATTTTCAAATCTCCCATTACCTCTTCCAAAATTTTTGTTGAGTGGTTTGTAATTTGAATTCCCACTAAAATTGTCGGGAAACATTATCCGGGTTTCTTGGATGAACGCTATTACTAGGGGGGGGGGGGGGAATGACTATGTCTCCTGTTATAACCTGGTGGACTACTCCATGAATTTCGATCCCTTTTCTCTATCGAAAATTCTCTTTGTCTGTTTCTTACTCTATTTGGGTTGTTTCCTTCATTCTCACGATTTTCTTCTCCATCCGTTCCCCTCATGATATCCTGAGCTGGTAATTTTTGTAAAAGGTCAAGAAATTTCTCTTTATTACTGATTTGGCCGGCCCCCAAGATACATTGTATTTGCCATGGGAAGTGTTTCATTATGCATTTTATTTGATAAGACTCGGGAAAAGGTGGATTAAGATATTTACAGTCTTTAAATAATTTCCTGGCATAATCATCCATAGTTAAATTTTCTCCTGGGCGATATTTCCCATTGGTAATCTGATTTCTACATTCATCCTGCCTATCTTCTCCCCAATATTTATTTAGAAATCTTTCTTTAAAATGAATGAAATTTCTAACAAATTCCTTTTCAATCAGCCACCAAGTTCTGGGAACTCCCCTCATGCACTCTGAAATAATTAACTCTTGTTTTCCCCATGTATCTACTCCATAAATGTTAAAATAATTTTCTAATTCAGACAGAAAGTCAGTAGGGCTCTCCTGTCGACTATCACTAAATTTAGGACATCTCGCTTCAGGATTGACTCTAATTTCTTTACAGTTGGGCAGATGACCTATCTGAACTTTTTTTAATTCTTGCCGGATATTTTCCATTTCATCAGCTATACCTCCTATTTTGAAATCTGTCTCTAATAAATTCTCTATTTGAATTAACGATCTATCTTCAATTATTTGTTTATTTTCGTGAGTTATTTTCTGAATATTTAGATTTATTTGATCATTTATCTTCCCTTGAATAATCTTTTCATGCTCAATTTCCCCTTTTAATTCATTCCGAATTAAGTTTTTCTGTTGATAGCATTCTTGTCGGGTTTCTATTATTTTGGCATCCATTTCATCCATTAATTCCGTTTTTAGTAGTTCTCTAGTCTGAACGGTTTCTTTTTTTAAATTTTCTGTTTCACCTGCTAACCTATTCTCTAAAGATTTTAAGTTCATTTCATTTTCGTTTTTAAGATTATTTATCTCATTCATAAATTCTTTTCTCACGTTTGCTACATCTACTCGAGTTTGTTCGATATCTATTTTCAATGATTCAATACTATTTCTAACTTCTTGTTTAAATTCATCTATTTTGTTACTATTTTCTTCTAGTTTATTGTTATTTTGTTCTAGTTTATTATTATTTTCTTCTAATTTAGTATTTCCTGCTTTTATTAGGTTCATTATAGCTTCCAGCATGTTTTGATCTTTTTCGATAGGACTACTGACCTCTTTTTGTCCTTTTAAATCGTTTAAATTATCTATTATTCTGGTAGAAGTACCTCGCGGTTGTTCAAAACCCAAAAAGCTCAAATTTTCTATCTCAGTAGATAACGGTATTCCCGAATCCTCTAATTGAATTATATGTCTAGCCTGATCTTTATATATGATATTATTGGTCTGTGTTCCCTCTAACGGTTCACTTTCAATAGATAGATTTTCAAGATCCAAATTATTACTTTCCTGTTCTACATCACTAATCCTATCCTCAAAACTTTTGCTATTAGTATTAATATCCATTTTTATAATCTATGTTAATTAAAATTTTTTTTTTTTTTTAAATGAATAACCTAAATAAATATTTTAAATGTTTAAATTTAAAAAAAAATGTCTAAGCCGTGCCCTTTCACGTGGGGCCATTTTATATAATGAAAGGTTAATTATAATTATTATTATTTAAATTTAATCTATTTACCGGCTACTTCTCAGGGTCATATATTGCACGGCAAGCATTCCCATTTCCACCATCTCTACTATAAGAGCTAATTTATCTATTTAATCAGAGATATACCACAATTAGGCTAGATAATTAAAGAAACACTTACTCGTTTAAAGCCTAGTACTAATCACTCTGATCTCATAGATATAGAGACAGCGGAGTGGCTCTAAGGCTCGACCGTTACAATATATATATATATATACTAGCTCAGATACCCGTCTTCGCTCGGGAATTCATTTGAGGCTTAATGGTGATGGTATTTTTTTTGGCAAGGCTTTACTTTGCACAATATTTTGACATTTACCCGTCCCACTGTTTAGGGTTAATACCCGTCGTTTCTGTGGATTTATTAATAATAAAATTAATTTTTTATGAAAGACTTCACTGTCCGCCATATATTTTCCGTTTTCTGTGCATTGTGCATAGATTTTAATTATTAAGGGCAAAATATTAACTTACATTTGAATTGATTTTTCCAGGTGAGGTACCTGGTAGTTCTTATTGAAATGAATTGTTGAGCAAATTTCTCTATATAAGAAAATAAACAACTTTTTTTTAGTGCACGTTTGTCGAAAAACAAATAGGCAACGAAATATCACTATTTTTAATTTCAGGCCTCCCTTATAACCCCACTCCTACCCGTCCCTAGAAATGTAAGTATGGTTTATTATAAGGAAGGCGTTAGTGCTAATACACATACCAAGTGTTTTATTTAGTTCGGTTTAGTCTTTTGTGCCAAATAAAATTGTTGACTCCCGCTATAATAACGCCTTTATACTTCGGTATACGACGATAGTGTATATAACAAAAGTTTCTCTAAATAACAAAATAAACCACTTTTGTCATGTGTTTATTTGCCGAAACACCAAAAGGAAACGAAATATCACTATTTTTAATTTCAGGCCTCCCTTATGACCCCCTCCCCCCTCCTGCCCGTCCCTAGAAATGTCAGTAAGGCTTATTATAAGGAAAGCGTTAGTGCCAATTCACATACTGAGTTTGGTTTAGTTCAGTTGAGTTTTTGTGCCAAATAAAATTGTTGACTTCCGCAGTAGTTTTTAACGTATAACTCATTTATACTTAGGTATACGACAAAAGTGTTTATAACAAAAGTTACTCTAAATAACAAAATAAACAACTTTTGTTATGTTGCATAAATGCCGAAAATGCAATAGGAAACTAAATATCGCTATTTTTAATACCAGGCCTCCCTTATAACCCCCACTCCAGTTCGTTTCAGAGAATATTAACATAGACTAAAGTCTAATTTGGGTTAGAAGTAATATACATACCAAGTTTCATAAAATTCGGTTCAGCTGTTTATGCGTGAAATAGTAACAAACAAACAAACAAATAAACAAACAAACAGACACCAAAGAAAGAAAATGCAGTTATGGTGTCTATGACATGTAAAACGAAAAGTTATCGTGAAATTTCGCTAAAAGAATCAATGTACAGACAGAGGTTACAATTATTTATATATATATATATATATATATATATATATATATATATATATATATATACAGTTTTCAACGGACCACATTTTCGTCATCTCCTTGGAAGGATCGATGGACATTTGAAGAAAAATTTCGAAAATCGCGTCTTAAGTACGACCTCAATAGCTGATTTCCCTTAAGGGGAATCTGCTAAAATGCATACAAGAACAATTGTAGAGTATCAACACTATAACAAGATTGGTTTTATAAACTTTTATAATTACGGAGATATTTTTAAAATACCCTCTCCCATTTCGGGTCCGAATTCTGCCATTAAAGACCTTCATCTTCCTTTTTACATAACAGAATTAAATATCGAGATTGCTTACGATAACAAAAATTGTGACCACCTGCAGGTCACAAACATAAAAGTGCGTTAACTGAATTCTATTTATATATGTGATTTGGAATGAACCTCATTTTCGTCATCTACTGGGTAGGATCGATGGACATTTGAAAAACGTTTCCGAAAATCGCGTTGCCAGCAGAATCTCAATAAGCTGATTTTACCTAACGGAAATCTACTGAAATGTTATTGAACAAATTTTGTTAATCATTTATTTTTCTACAATCTTTTTTTATACATTTTTTTTCCTCAGTAAAGCCTTACAATCGATTCAAGCGTGCTATCGGAAGCTCACAAATATGACATGAATAGCCCATGAACTTATTATTTACTGTTTAACAGTTTGATTTAACAAATGAATAATAAATATACCAAAAAAATATGTTGTTCTTACAATTAGAGTTAAGTGTGTTTGTGTGTACATATGCCGACGACAGCTCAAGCAAATGAACTTAGCAATCTGAAAGATAAAAACACTGTTTTCCCAACCTAATAATTTAATCTAATATATTTTATCAAAGAACTTTAAATTGTTCCATTATTAAAGAAATGATATTTCATTAATGAGAACTTTTGTATTTTCTTTCTGTCTAATTAGGAAAACATTTCTAGCTTTTATTATTTTATAACCTTGGTAATTAACTTTTGTTGTGCTCCTTGTCACGTAATTGCAAGTTACCATCATATTTAATAATATTTTCAGCCCCTGTGGCTATAATTTAAATTAATTTCTCTCTTTTACATATTTCTGAGTTGGTTGTATCTATTTAGTGTTGCCCGATACTATTGTATGGTCGTTAATTTCTCCGTTATCGCGCGTCGGATCAAAATATTGTATGAAACCAATCTTATTGCAAAGTTATTGTTCTATAAATGCCGGTATGTACTTTTTCTTCAATATCTTGGTTACTAGCCAAGATATTTGCATTTTTTAGTTTTCGACCACCAGTAAACTGCCACTACTACTCATGTCATATCAGCAAAAAGCTGTTATATAATGAAACACTTTATTTGAAGTCTAAATACCAAATGTTGTTCGCATTGAACTTCTGCGTTTTGAGATAAACGCAAATACGTGGCGCAAGTGGGAAATCTGCTTAGTTAACGCAGCCCCTGCGTGACGGATTTTTTGTTCTAGTGAGTATGATTGTGTTAATGTATTTACTAAGCCAATCATACAAAAGGTTCTTTGAAGACTTTTGGTTTTTTTTTAGATTTGATAATGTGCGCCTTGATACGGCCTAGAGCCAATAACCTTTAGCAATATTACAACAAGGGAGATTGTGTTTCAGGCCCTTAAATTGGACCCCCCTCCCCCCGAAAAATAACGCCTCCAGACACAATATAATTTTAATGAAGACATATCGTTCCCAGTGGAGGGCCTTGTACTGCTTTCCCTTGCCCATATTTCATAAAATACTTTCTTTCATCCATAAAAAGAAATTGTATTATTCAAGATTATGTTGTCATATTAATGATTCATTCATTTAATAAAAATATATCAATAATAACAAAAGTCCGTCATGCAGGGGCTGCGTAAATTAAGCAGATTTCCCTCGTGAAGTTTAGTAATAGATAAATCCACATACTGGTAACACAATACCACCGTGAATAAATACAAACGGAAATAAGAAATGTTTCATCCAATTTCAATAACCTGCCGACAGGAAGCGTTATGTCAAAAATGTAAACAAACGGGTCTAAATATATCAGAATATAACATATTAATTTTATTAGAACTATTTACTATATATAGTACTGTAAAAAATATTGAGTCAGAATTAGTGTTATCTTATCAATTAAATTTTAGTAGTCCCAAACCTTATGAAGGGGGGGGGGTGGTCACCAGGACATATTTGCATGAATCTCGTATAATAAAGGTCTCTCAATACTATTTTTGGTATTTGAACTTCGAATAATGTGATTTATTATGAAGCAGAGTATTGTTTATGTAACATGAGTAGAAGTGGCGGTTTGCTGATGGCTGAAAACTGAAAAAATGCAAATATCTCGGTTAATATTCAAGATAGTGAATAAATGTATATAACAATACTTATAGTACATTTAATTTGCAATAAGATTGATTCTATACAATTGTTCGATCTGACCTATGGTAACGAAGATATTTAGAATTTTCGAAAATCCTCCCTCTAAACCCCCTCCCCCTCCCATGTCCGATTTCAGCCGTTAACGAACTCGATCTTTACTTTTACATAAAATGACTAAATATCGAGTTTGGTAACGATTAAACAATAATTGCGACCGCTAGAGCGGTAACAGACAAATATATATATATATATATTTACAGATCTGAACGGACCTCATTTTCGTCATCTCCTGGGTAGGATCGATGGAAATTTAGCCTGTAGGTAGGATACGACCTCAATAGCTGATTTCCCTTAAGGAAAATCTGCTAAAATGAAATATTTGATTTATTCAGAACCATTACCCACCAGGACTAAAGGCGTTGGTGGACAAACCCTTAGCACATTCTAATAACATGTTTACCAGATTTCCCTTCATGATTGTCAATTGTAATAAAATAATCAACTATACTCCGATAACTGAATTTTTTAACAATGATAGTAAGTATCAACCTTTTTTTAATTGTAACATTTGACCATAGAAAGGGGATGGAAGTTAAAAAAAAAAACTATAATAACAAATTATAAAAGTCCGTCACGCAGGGGCTGCGTAAACTAAGCAGATTTCCCACGTGAAGTTTAGTAATAGATAAATATACATACTGGTAACACAACACCACCGTGAATAAATACAAACGGAAATAAGAAATGTTTCATCCAATTTCAATAACCTGCCGACAGGAAGCGTTAGGTAAGAAATGTAAACAAACGACGTGTCTGCCCGCCTCACACCGGAAAGAAAAACAATTACTGAAATATATCAGAATATAACATATTAATTTTATTGAGAACTATTTACTATATCTAGTACTGTAAATAATAATGTCAGAATAATTGTTATCACGATCAATCAAATTTTTGTAGTCCAAAACCTTAAGACGGGGGGGGGGATTCTCCAGGACATATTTGCACGTATCTCGTATAATAAAGGTCTCTTGAATACAATTTTTGGTATTTAAACTTCGAATAATGTGATTTATTATGTAGCAGATTATTGTTTAAGTAACATGAGTAGAAGTGGCGGTTTTCTGATGAGTGAAAACTGAAAAATGCAAATATCTCGGTTAATATTCAAGATAGTGAATTAATGTATATAACAATATTTAAAGTGCATTTAATTTGCAATAAGATTGGTTCTATATAATGTTTCTATCCGACCTATGGTAACAGAGATATTTCCAATTTTCGAAAATCCCCCTCTAAACTCCCCCTCCCCCTGGTCCGATTATAGCCGGTAACGAACTTATTTCTTTTTACATAAAACGACTAAATATCGAGTTTGGTAACGATTAATCAATAATTGCGATCGCTCGAGGGGTAACAGACATATAAATATATATATACATATATATATATATATATATATATATATATATATATATATATATATATATATAAAATTGTAACCTCTGTCTGTACATTGATTTTTTTCGTAAAATTTCACGATAACTTTTCGTTTCACATGTCATTGACACCATAACTGCATTTTGTTTCTTTCGTGTCTGTTTGTTTGTTTGTTACCTTTTCACGCATAAACGGCTGAACCGAATTTTATGAAACTTGGTATGTATATTACTACTAGCCAAACTTAGACTTTAGGCTATATTAATATTCTCTAAGACGAACATGAGTGGGGGTTATAAGGGAGGCCTAAGATTAAAAATAGCGACATTTCGTTTCCTATTGCTTTTTCAGCAAATATGCACATAACAAACGTTGTTTATTGTGTTATTTAGAGTAACTTTTGTTATATGCACTTTTGCCGTATACGGAAGCATAAATGAGTTATATGCTATAAACTATAGCGGGAGTCCACAATTTTATTTGGCACTAAAGACTCAACCGAATTAAACCAAACTCGGTATGTGAATTAGTACTAACGCCTTCATTATAATAAGCTACACTATCATTTCTAGGAGTGGGGGTTATAAGGAATGCCTGAAATTAATAATAGTGATATTTCGTTTCCTATTGCATTTTCGGCAAATATGCACATAACAAAAGTTGTTTATTTTGTTATTTAGAGGAACTTTTTTTTTATATATACACTATCATCGTATACCGAAGTATAAAGGCGTTATACGCTAAAAATTATAGCGGGAGACAACAATTTTATTTGGCACAAAAGACTCAACCGAACTAAATAAAACACTCAGTATGTTTATTAGCACTAACGCCTTCCTTATAATAAGCCATACTAACATTTCTAGGGACGGGCAGGAGTGGGGGTTATAAGGGAGGCCTGAAATTAATAATAACAATTTCCTATCGGGGTTTTGGCAAATATGCACGTAAAAAAAGTTGTTTATTTTGGTCTTTAGAGAAATTTGCTCAACACTTCTTTTCAATATGAACTACCAGGTACCTCACCTGAAAAAATTAATTCAAATGTATGTCAATATTTTCTCCTTAATAATTCAAATCTATGCATAATGCACAGGATACGGGAAATATGACAATATGCAGGACAGTGAAGTCTTAGATAAAAAAATAATTTTATTATTAACAAATGCTAACAACGGGTATTAACCCTAAACACTGGAACGGGTAAATGTCAAAATATTGTGCAAAGTAAAGCCTTGCAAAAAATATACCATCACCATCCAGCCTCAAATGAATTCCCGAGCGAAGCCGGGTATCTGAGCTAGTATATATATATATATATATATATATATATATATATATATATATATATACAGTTTTGAACAGACCTCATTTTCGTCATCTCCGGGGTAGGATCGATGGACATTTGAAGAAAAATTTTGAAAATCTCGTCATGAGTACAACCTCAATAGCTGATTTCCCTTAACGGAAATCTGCTAAAAGTCCGTCACGCAGGGGCTGCTTAAGCAACTTAACTAAGCAGATTTCCCACGTGAATTTTAGTAATACATACTACTATATAATATAAGACTGCTAACACAACACCACCGTGAATATATTCAAACGGCAATAAGAGATCTTTCCCCTGCCGGGGGGAAGCGTCTCAAATGTAAACAAACAGGTCTGCCAACGGCTTTCAGTTATTGTTAGCAGATTTCCCTTAAGGGAAATCAGCTATTGAGGTCGTACTCATGACGCGAGTTTCGAAAAATTTCTTCAAATGTCCATCGATCCTACCCAGGAGATGACGAAAATGAGGTCCGTTCAAAATTATATATATATATACCTATATATATATATATATATCTATATATATATATATATATATATATATATATATATATATATATATATATATATATATATATATAGATATATATATTTGTCTGTTAACGCTCTAGCGGTCGCAATTTTTGTTTGATCGTTACCAAACTCGGAATTTAATCGTTTTATGTAAAAAGGAAGATCAAGTTCGTTAATGGCTAAAATCGAACCAGTGGGAGGGGGGGTTTAGAGGGGGGGATTTTCGAAAATTCGAAATATCTCCGTTACCATACGCCGGATCAAAAAAGTGTATAGAACCAATCTTATTGCAAATTAAATTTACTATAAATATTGTTCTATACGTTTATTCTGTATCTTTAATATTAACCGAGATATTTGGATTTGTATTGTGAGTGTGGTTGGCTATGTTTGGGAGTTTCCGCCGAGCGCACTAGCGCTAGTGTGGCCGTTTCACTAACTATTCGTCCTCGTTAGAATAGGTTATTACTAGGCAGATTTCTCTATTGTAAAACCACGTGGGAAATCTGCTTAGTTTACGCAGCCCCTGCGTGACGTACTTTTTTTTCTTTCCGGGGCCTCCAATATCTGATTTCCCTTAAGGGAAATATGCTTAAACATACAGTGCCAGTGCCATATTACACGTCAGCAAGTTGCATGAATAAACTCGACGTATTTATCAGATAAAATCCTCTAAGAGGTTGTTTTTTTTTCTTGAGTATTTAGACCTGTGGAGGACCGGAGTGAAAATAAAAATTGGTTTTCCGTCTGAAATTCAGCACACATTACCAAACATCCGGCGCTTCCTCTTTTTTCCATCCGACTAAGATGATAACTCATAAAATGGTGCCTCCCCCGCAACTGCCGGAAAGGTATTTTTCAGGATTATGTTCGAGCTATATTAGTGTCGGTTAGTACCACTAGGTGTTGCGGGGAGCGCTAGGGGACATGGCGTCCCACCATCATTTCTCATCTGTCCACTGAGCCTGGGACCTCATTTATTTCTTCTAACTTTTCTCTTTTCATCTCTCTCTTCCGCCTCTCCTGTATTAAAAATGAAATATTTATTAGAAAAGGAAAAATTTTATGTTACACTTGTAGAATTAATTTACTTTCTGCTATCTCATAATCATATATTTTTCGGATATATTCTTTATACGAAAGTCTAGGCCTTGGCGTGCCCTCATTCCAGTGGATCGACCTTACATTCCATTCGGGGTTCTTTGATCGTTTCAGTCAACACTAAAGATTATATATGTTATTGGCTGAAGTAAAACTTGAGTTTCAGGGGAATATTCGAAAATTCGATATATCTCCGTTATTATGAGTCTAATTGTAACCATTTATAGAACCAATCTTGTTAAACTAATAACGGTCTCCAATTCTTGTTCCAAGTATCATGTTGTTACTCAAATATTAAGAGATTTATTCATACTTTCTTTTTTTCAGTGTTCATTTAATCCCATTTTGTACTCATTGGTTTTTTACATGGAAATAGAGAATATTTGGTGAGATAATATCACTAGCACGTCATACAATCACGTGGGAAATCTGTTTCGATTTTCCTGCGTGGCGGCCTTTTTTTGTAACATATTTTTCTCAAGTTGAAAACTGTGAATCCTTTTTGTATATTTAATTTTCATTGATATAAAATTCGGGAAAATGTTGGAATACAAAAGTAGATAATCATCTGCGAGAAATAAAACCTTATAAAGCACTTGTTATTGCAGAAGATGATGCATATGAAATAAGCCTAGCTAAAAATAGCAGTATATGCACCGCTGAATTGCATGTCATACTCTTGGGGCTGGCACACTTACAGGCTACAACACATGGCGTCACTATATACTCTGATACATTAAGTTGTTTACTTTCCTTCAAAAACATCTACAACACTCATCTCTTAATTATTCAGATTCTAGAACAAACTTCAAATCTAAAGACAAAATTGACAATGGTGTGGGCTCCAGGACATGAAAACATCGGACGTTCAAATGACGCGGACAAACTCGCCAAACATGCTACCCTGAGAGAACCTTCCGACTTTAACTTACTGACCCTACAAGACTTACATTTACAAATACTACAGACATTAAATGAATGGCAAAAATGTCGGCCTAGAATATCATAAAATCATTTGCGAGAAATAAAGCCTTGTATAAGGGAGTGGCCATCCAGCAAAGGTGACAATAGACGAGACCAAGTTGTACTAACGAGACTTGGGATAGGACACTCACATTTAACCCACTCATAGCTCATTACGTGAACAGAAAGAGCTCTCTGCAGAACATGCCATTAACCATACAACACATACTGACTAACTGCAGGAACATTGAATACTTAGAGACTCCGCAAAACATGTGTAACCTCTTACAGACTGGAGACCACATATCGACAATATACCAAACCAGCTTAACCCTGGAATGGTAAGGTGGGGCATACAGTGCCCCAGGAAAAGTGTGTAGTTCAATTTCCGCCAGGTGGCGCAGTTTGGCTGGGCAAACCTTTCATGAGTTTTCCTGTCCCAACATTCTTCAGTGTGTGACATAACCTTGACCTAGCAGGTTGTTTTGGTGCTTTTATTTGAGTTTTGGGGTACTGTATGCCCCACCTTACCATTAGTGTTTCTTTTCAGTAATTATTAACATTAGTTTTAATATTGTTTTTTAATAACGTGAGCCATAAAATGGACGACAAAAAAGTATTTTTGTTAGGCCGGGACGATGAATTAATTTTACAAGAATTATTTAGTGATTCAGCAACTGCTGAATTTGAAGATTTTTCAAATGATGAAGAAAACGATGCTGTTGAAGACGATGATGATGTTCCTGATGTTTTTACCATACAGACAAAAAACCGCAAACCAGAAACATCTCTCTTTGTATTTGACAATGAACTTACATTATTGCCATATGTCCCAAAAAGGAATAGAAATGTTTTACTATTATCGAATATGCACCAAGGCCAATCAATGATAAAAGAAAAAAATATCCCAGAAATTATACATTTTTATAATAATACAAAGGGAGGTGTAGATGTTTTCGACCAAATGTGTGCCCAGTACAACTGTAGCCGAAAAACCAGGCGATGGCCCCTATGTCTTTTTTATGGAATGCTCAACGCCGCTGGAATCAATGCCTACATCATTTTGAGAGAAAACATTCACCGTTCTGGTGGGAAGATGGAGAGCAGGTTAGATTATCTACTGTCATTAGGTGAAGAGCTGATAAAGCCATGGATGATGCATCGCCTGACCATAAGAACCATTCCCAGATCTGTACGGGAGGCCATCGAGGAGCAATTCGGAGTTAGCAGCCCAGCACCGCCACCCGCTACACAAGGCGCTCGTTCGTCCGGTCGGTGTCATCTATGTGGTAGAGGCAAAGACACTAAAACCACTGTAAAATGTTGCAAATCCAATAGATTTATATGTTCTAGTCACAAAATCGTTGTATGTGATGCTTGTAATGACTAATAATTAAGTTCCTCCAGATAATAGGTATAATTCTATTTTTTTTTTCAATTACTTATAAAACATAGTAAGTTTTTTTTTTTAAATATTCTTATTTTTAAAAGACAGCTAAATGTTTATAAAATAGAGAAAATGTTATGTTTATGTAAATAAAAATTATTATCAAAGCGTAAAAAATCTTTAATAATTGGGGTACCTAGTGCCCCACCTTACCTTTCGTGTTCCAAAATTTACCCCTTACTATTCCAGGGTTAAAAAATTAAATTTGTATTACAAACATTAACTTCTCCTCCTTTTAACTTTGAGTTAGTGTGAGAAATCTAATAGTTAGGGCCCCGGAGCGAACACCTAAAAGGTTTGAGAAATGAAGGCAAAATTCTTCAAAATAAGTAAATGTAGAGAAAGGGTTTTTATCGGCGAATGGCGAAAGACTTTCCCTGTTCCTTGAATGGCGGACAGCATTCTTTAACAACAGGTAGCAAATCCTGTTTTATGGCTGCCCTTTATCAGTTTTATTGCCTTTCCTTCGAGTCGCCCCACTCATACATGTAACTCGCTTCCAGCAAAAGAATGTCTCCCACTTCAAAGCCGAATACCTCAATACTCTCATCATTTCAATTCTTCCCAACCCATTTTTATTAGCAGATTTCCTTGAAGTGAAATCAGCTATTGAGGTTGAAAACTGGAAAATGCCAATATCTCGGTTAATAGACAAGATAAGAAATACATTTATATAATAATATTTATAGTGCATTTAATTTGCAGTAAGATTTATTTTATACACTTTTTCGATCCGACTTATAGTAACGGAGGTATTTCACATTTCAAAATTCTCACCTTCTAACCCCCCCCCCTCCTCTTGGTCCGATTTCAGCCATTAACGCACTTGATCTTTCTTTTTACATAAAACAACTAAATATCGAGTTTGGTAACGATAAAAAAAAATTGCGATTGCTAAATCGGTAACAGACGTATACACACACACACACACATATATGGGTATATATATATATATATATATATATATATATATGTATGTATGTATGTATGTATATCGATGGACATTTGAAGAAAAATTTCGAAAATTCCGTCATGAGTACGACCTCAATAGCTGATTTCCCTTAAGAGGAATCTGCTAAAAGGAAGTAGTGTCTATGCTGAACGGAGGCAGCAAGTAAAATCTAGTAGCTCTCTGGAATAATATTCCGGTGAAATATGTTTAGAGGAGAGGAATATTAGGGTTGGTGGAAGGTGAGTTATTGGAAGCGGGAAGGAACTGCTTGGATAGCCGGCTTCCGGTTATGAGATCAAGGACGGGAAATGCGGCGAGTAGGATATGCCAGATGTGATTTACTCCTTGCCGATCGATAGCCTTCAAAGGGGCCGCCTCTCATACAGTTACTCAAGTCAACTCTCTTAGCTCGCAACATATCTCAGTATCAAACCCAAAGTATTCCATTTGTCATCCATCCAAGTTCACTAATTTCAAGTATATGCATATGAGAATCTGTAACTAGTTTTTCCCTAATCGGAAATTCAAATTGGATATGGGAAAGACTACAAAAACTAAGACAACAAAGACTAGAACGAACGGACAATAATATTTATTAATATTATAATATGTTAATAAAAATTTAAAATATTACTAATTAAGGAAACTCCCCGATTTGTGGGAAGTGTAACACAGACTTGACTATCTACCACATATTAATGGAATGCCATAAGTATACAGATATTCGAAACGAATGCAATAGCCAAGTGACCATTGGAGATGACCCCAAAGAGTTAGTAAACTGTTTAATTTTGTGAAAATTAGGAATGTATACAAAGAAATTTAAATTACAAGTTTTCTGTGTCCTCGTTTATATTGTTAAAATGGCGATATGGATGAGGATACCAATAACGTGAGTTATAGATATTACAGGGCGATGATAACCTAGTAGTTTTTCGCCCTTAAACCTTACGAAACAGACAAACAAACATTAGGGAACTAATTAAAAATGATAAAAATGCACAAATACGCAGATGAACTATAACAAAATAATAACTATGATGAATTTTAAAAATTTATATGTGTAAACTGAAAAGAAACCTTACACCCTAAAATGTTGTAAAAATATATTACTAGTTCAGCTTAAGTTTTTGAACTACTTAAATTTGATTGATTGAGATAAAAATTATTCTGATTCATTATAAATTACAATACTAGATACAGTAAATAGTTTGCAATCGAATTGATACTATATATTCAGATATATTACCGAAATTGTTTTTCTTTCCGGTAAGAACTTAGAACTGTTTGTTTACAGTTGAGATGTTTTCCGTCGGAAGGTTTCTTATTATTGTTTGTATTATTGTTTTGTATTCACTTAATATTCACGGTGGTGTTGCGTACCGGTGTATAGATTTATCTATTGTCATTGTTAAACTTCACGCGGGAAATCTGCTTAGTTTACGCAACCCCTGCGTGACGGACTTGTATCTTGATCCATTGTGGAGGAATCCACTAAGAGGCTATGTATTTGGTAGATTCACTATTGTGGCGATAATATTGGCGAAAATGAGACGAGAACTGGCGTAAATTGGCTTCGTGACAGAGAGGCGTGCAAGGAAATGGGAAGCCGGCAATCAGACGAGAGTACTTACTGGACTCTGGAAATCAGTGGTGCAATTGATATCGAACGGGTTGGGGCCTCACGCAACCCAATCCACCTTCACTTGGACACAAATTGGGTTAAGTTTCATCTAGAATGACCGCTGACTAAGAGGCCTTTGTTATTGGGGATGCGACCTCCAGCTCTCATGCAGCTAATACACAGATTGGGTTAGAGTTACTGCACTCCTCGTTAGTCCGGACTCCGATATATCCAACTCCTGTAAAATGCAAAATGCAGGGGCTGCGTAAACGAAACACGTTTCCCACCTGCTGGTATGACACACTTATAATGTCATCTCGCCATTGAATCCTTATTCCTGAATTTTGTGAAAATTAGGAATGTATACAAAGAAATTTAAATTACAAGTTTTCTGAGTCCTCGTTTATATTGTTAAAATGGCGATATGGATGAGGATACCAATAACGTGAGTTATAGATATTACAGGGCGATGATAACCTGGTAGTTTTTCACCCTAAAACCTTACGAAACAGACAAACAAGCATTAGAGAATAAATTAAAAATATTAAAAATGCACAAATAGGCAGATGAACTAGAGCAATATATTAAATATGCTTACACCCAAAAATGTTGTAAAAATAAAAATGTAAAACTTAAATTTAAAATATATAACTATTTCAGATTTTAGCAGATTTCCCTTAAGGGTATCAGCTATTGAGGTTGTACTCATGACACGATTTTCGAAATTTTTCTTCAAATCAAATGCTCATCGATCGTTCCTGTAGGGGACGAAAATGAGGCCCGTTCAAAACTGTATATATATATATATATATATATATATATATATATATATATATATATATCTGTATATATATATATATATATATATATTTATTTATTTGTCTGTTACCGCTCTAGCGGTCGCAAATTGTGTTTGATCGTTACGAAACTCGATATTTAGTCATTCTTTGTAAAAAGAAAGATTAAGTTCGTTAACGGCTGAGATCGAACCGGTGGGGGGGGAGGTTAGAGGTAGAAAATTTTGATAATTCGAAATAACTCCGTTACTATTAGTCGGATAGAAAAAGTGTATATGTCCTCTGCAGTAGCTGCCCTTGCCCGAGTAGGCTCTCAGTCTCGACGGAGATGTCGGCACAATAGGGGCCAATTTTCGGTCTGTGTTTCCTCTCCATCTCTTGTTCATTCTATTAAATGTATCATTTAATTTTTATTAGAAAATGTTTTAGTTATACGTTTTACATTGTTTTTTTTTTACATATTTAGATATTTGTTTTTTAAAAAATGTTTAATACCTTGACTCTACTTTTTATTGACTTATTTATTTATATTACATGTTGTTTCAAAAATGTAAATGCTGTGTCACAGTTCACTGAAGATGGGAGGGTTTGCCCCGAAAGTACTCTGCATTTAATAAATGAAGTATTAAGAGTGGAGGTGTTTTGACCTTATTATCCTTCCTTTGATATTGAGCTTACTTGCAATTATTCCAGCATGCAGGAAATCTGATATTGCTAGGCAGTCCACTATTCCGTAGAATGACAAAAATTGAGGCTTTTTCCAAATGGCAAATCTTCTGGGAATTCAAAATTGGTCAACTAAACGAAGCACTCTCAAATATTACTAATTATATATTCTTTGAATGTCTCGAGGCGGGTTCATTCGTTGGAATATTTGCAGAAATCCTTTGGAATATTGGGAATGTTTGTCAATCAGCCTAGTGACATCTCATTTACAAGCTAATGTCAGCAGTATTTGATATTCTGTTCCGTCCTTTACCTCCCAAATCTGTATTCAACCTGCAACTGGGATTAGACGCTTCAATAGAAATATACTCTATCAGCATATTTTGATTTATTATTCCACCCTACGGGTTAAGATTTTATCTGAAATATGTACTACCTGTCGTAGAATTATGCAAGGCCCTGCTAGGATTGAAGTTGTGCTATCTGGGGCACCGGGCATAAACCACAATTGCTACAGTCCATGGCGGACAACACATTCAATGCTTTCCTTACACTACGGAGATCCAACGGCGAGTTGATCAACCGCTACGTACAAATTCTGATCACGAATCTTCGCTCGGGGGCGGCTAAGGGTATTAAACGTCTATAAAGCCAACCGAAAATATTTGTATATATTTTTACGTTTATAAAGAAAATATTAAACGTTGATTATTAGGGTGTTTTCTGATTGCAAAATTAAATACAGAAAACTTAGTATTTTTATATCACTACAAAATATATTTGACGACGCACTACACACTTTTACACAATTGTTAAATTACTCTTCTCTATTTATCTCAATATAAACTGTTAACTTCAAGTTCTTATCACACAGCACAATAAGTAACGATCACTTGACTCACTGATGTTCACAAAAACACCGCACTGCACTGATATTCAAGAAATATGGCACTGGACTGATGTTCACTAAACACTGCACTGCACTGAAACTAAAAACACTGTTCACTAAAGCTGCACTGAGCTTACTGTTATTTACTAGTAAGAAAAATGAGAACTATCTGTTGGGCGATGCTGGCCGACTTTAATACAGGCCGCTACCTAGTCTAGAATGGCTCCTGATTCTCGTCGTCTAAACAGCTCCAGAACCCCTTCCTGGACCACAAGCGACCTGCCTTCATTTTCTTTGTACTTCTAAAATGCCTGGTTAATTATGACAACAATATGTATGAATAAAGAGTCTTTTATGGCAATATATCAAAGAGAAATTATATCATATAAAATGGATAGAAATTTGGTTGCGAGCGAGGTAGTAGTGATCTATTTGTAGACGCTAAGCTGAGATGGCGTCGAAGCAGACGCATTGTTTCCCATTTCGGAGGTAGTTGTCATTGTCAGCAACATTAATCAACTAGGTAGGCATCTCTCGCTCACACACAACCAAACAGATATGTTGCTCATTGTTGATTTCCCGTTTCCTCGCCATACTTTTGTCTTTTTATTTTCAAAACAAACAATTGTTCTCACGTTTTGATACAATTTGACATTTTAGGCATCACGATATAGTTTACTATGGTAAACATTATTTTTATCATTAACATTAATAAATACTCTAATCCACTTCTAAAGGCAAATGAAATTAGAAAACATGAACAGATTGTGAGTTATTATTTATCGGTTACTCGCACCAAACAAATTCTGGTCCTTACAGATTTACTGGTGTCACAGGCCTAACAGATTTTCATGGCGCATCTTACGTCATCTATATAACTGAATGCTACGCCTAATGAAATTGAAAGGATGCACATTCCAAAATTTTGGTATTTAATCTAAACTTTAACCAGGTAAGTTCTATAACTCTAATTAGAGCTAATCTGTACTTATAATGTAATAACTTATATAAATAATTATTTTTATTTATTAACGTAAACTTTTAACTACTATGACTAATTGGGAAGGGGGCTCAGGATGGAAATGCGAGTTAGGGCGTTGGTCCTAGTGTCGTATGATATCCTAGAGTGGCGGGTTCGATTCTCACCCTGGGCAGTAGAAATTTATTTAGTGACGGACTTATTAAATAAATTCCTTAGTCCCACTCTGGCTAGAAAAGGGTGGTAACCTGTAGATAACCCGTCCCGATTAGCCTAGTAGCATAAAGTGGACGTAAATAATAATTAACAAAACCATAATTGGGAAGGGTTATCTACTGGGTGGGAATGAGGATTTCATTTTAAAGTTCGACCCTAAATAAATTCCTATTTCCCAGGTGGGAATCGAACTCTATGTTTACCATTAACGTTTTAGGCCAACTCACGTCGCTAACCTGTTATAAATAATAATTATCCTATATTGTATTTTAAGAAAATATGTAAATAAAATTGAGAATTAAAAAGTTATTAGTTCATTAAGATTTCACAGCCAAACAATTAAAGTTACTAAGACTAATAAGTACGCATCAACACCTAAAATACATTTACTTCATACTGAGTGTGAAAGTGGTACTTTCTCATATGGTTACTAGGCTCGAAAGAGATCCATTACTGTACTAGTCACTGTAAAGAATCTTTACAGTGTCTAAACACCGTATAGAAAAACATATGGTAATGAAACTATGTTAATGAAAATATTTGAGGTTAGAATTTGCTTGTTAATTTGGTGTTTTATGACCGAAATGAGTGATGTTTGGTGTATTCTCCAAGATATTATTGATGAAGCAAATGAAGTTAGAGGTTGCTAGCAAAATGCTTTCTGATTATCGAAATAGTATTCCTCATACATCAAACACAGAAATGAGAAATAGTACCAACAATTCTTTAAGTAACGACGATACATTTCCCACGGTTGATGATCTATTTCAAGACTCTCCAGTGTATCAGGATAATGAAAAAGATGCATGCTGCAAACGTGACCTTAAATTACCACCAAAAGCATTTAATATTAGTAATAATAGCAATTGTACTATAAATATAAATATGTAGACTTTTTATGAATTGAACTTAGTTCTAAACCATATGTTTTCTATCGTGTATAACCTATTTTTTTTAAATAAATGATTATTCCAAATAATATTAATAGAAATATGTATTTTATTTAAGTTTGTTCCAGTATAAAGTAAAATTATGTACTGCAGACGCCCAGAAAGTGGCTCTACAGTACTCGGTCTAATTATCGAGCTCGGCTTCGCCTCGCTCGTCAAACTCGACCTCGTACAGTAAAGAGCCACTTTCTAGACTAGTGAAGTAAATAACTATAACATTTAGCTAGCTGGGTTAAGATAATTTATTGGGTATATAAATAATAATGTAAAAAGAAAAAATACCAAAAAAAAGTCGGTCACTCAGGGGCTGCGTGAACTAAGCAGATTCCCCACTTGCTGGTAAAATACACTTATGACCTCATTATCGATTTCTATGTAAAAAACCTGACGAATAAAAGGATGGAGGGGGGGGGGGGGTAATGAAGGCTGAAAACGAGAAAATGCAAATTACTCGCTTGAGTTACGAAAAAATGTATGAAACAGCAATTGTAGAGCACCAATAGATTAACAAGATCGGGCCTAAATCGTTTTGCGATACGACTCATATTATCAACGATATTTTGATTTCAGTCAATAACTAGTATCATCTTTACCGTTTATTGAAACAGTTAAATATCAACTATTGCTATAGGAGAAATAAGCATTTTCGATTCATGACCTTAAAATCTTCAATGATGACGTCATCAGACTACGTATTTACATGTATTTGACACAGTAAACGTTCAATTAAAACAATATTAGGTATTTATGCTTGGAAAAAAGCGTTTCATGAAACAACTATTTATTGCTAATATGACTTGAGTAGGAGTAGCGATTTACTGAAGGCAAAAATGCAAATATCTCCGTTAATACTAGAAAATAGAGAACATTTTTTAAATATTTATATTGCAATATGTATAGTACATTTTTTTTACAATAAGATTGGTCCCATACAATTTTTCGATTCGACTCGTAACGGCGGTATTCCAAATCTTCAAAATTCCTCACCTTATAAACCCCTCCCTCCCTTTAAAGTTGATGTTTAAATAATTTACAAAATTACATTCTAGTGACTGGATATTTTTATCATTGCTTGATTAGTTTCAATGTTATTCACTTTATTTTGTTTTATAATAGTAGTCATGTCTTATTATAGTCATGTTTTTCTGTGTACTGTTTTAATTACGTAGACAGAAGTTCAGGTTACCCATGTGAATTAAAGCGTTCATCCTAATCTCACATGGTAAACCTAGAGTGGCGAGTTCGATTCCCGCCTGGGCAATAGGAATTTACTAAGTGACGGAATCATTAAGTAAAATTCTTAGTCCCACCCTGGCTAGAAAAGAGTGGCAACCTGTAGAGAACCCACCCCAATTAGCCTTAGTTGCAAAAAGTGGACGTTAATAAATAATATATAATGTATTTATATTTAATGGAATATAATTAGTACGTGGTTTAGTTCAAAGAAAATAGTTCAACTAAAATAATGTCATATCATTTACAGATATATATCATTTTAATAAATTAGGTCTTATCAAATTTATCAGAAAACGGCTTGTATCACATTTAAGCTGCTCCGCTCTGATTCTATACGCCTAGTGACGTAGCAGACCTTGCTTCATTCTGATTGGCTATTCAACAAATGACCCTACCTTATTTAATAGTATCTTGAGTTAGTTCAGTACTGGAGTGGTAAACAGTTTTGGTCACTATAGATATGGAAGATAAGGGTTACCCATACTATTTGCGAAACAGTCGTTAAGCTGTTGTGGCTTAGTTTCATTTTAGTATCTCGCCTTTGTGTCAATAATACCCTCTTTTTTATTGATATTATGATTATAATTGTAGGTTGAATTAAATTTGAAAATATTGTATTGATAAAGTATAGTATTAATAGTGAATTAGCTCAGTCACCTTTTTTCCTGTTCTCGATAAGTCCCACCTTTACAAATGGTGCCAGGTGTGAGATACGCGAGCTGTGTATAACGCTGGGTTATAGAAGTAATATACCCGTAAGGTGCGGAGAAAGGGAGGTAGTTGGTAGCTTATCTCTGGCTGCCATTCTTATCTAGGCGTGTCGGCTTATCAAGCGGCGGGGTTCGGAGCACCTTATCGCCTACTGTTTAGTTACTACTATTAACTTAGTAATAAATGATTGGTGTACTTTTATAGGTGTAACATAGGTGTGTGGGTACTCTTTGGAAAGTGTCCAACATGTCAATTTCGGAAGAAATGATCGCGACCCTACAGAGCCAACAACAGGAAGCTCTGGAGGATAATCGAGAAATAAAAGAAGAACTGTTCAAAACGCGGGAAGCCTCTCGTGCCTCGGGGATTCCAAGAAAAGATATGCCCCTACAGCGGATGATTTCTCCCCAAGGTCGGGGGCCGAATCATCGGTCCCCATCAGTGATTACCTTATCGGTATCGAATGTGGCTATTGAGAGGACAAGGATAAGGCTCTAGTAGCCAGGATGCGGTTAAAGGGTCCAGCGGCGGCTTTCATGGCAAGTCGAACCGACCTGCAGGGCCCGGGAGTGAGTTATGGAGAAATAAAGGAAGCCCTTTTAGAACGGTTCAAGGAAACTGGTCGACCTGAACGATTCCTGTTGAAAATAGGCCACCTGAAACCAGAACTGGTAGAGACGGCCTTTGCCGATAGGTGTCGGAAGTTGGGGGAAATGTTTCAATCGCATTTATAGTAAGGGGGATATTTCACATTTTCAAAATTACCCCAAATCCCCCTGTCCGATTTTTTGCTCCGGCGTGAAGGACTTTTTAATTTATGGTCTTAGTTTTCCATGACTTTTCACATACACATTTGATGTGAGATAATGATATTGATAAGATTAGGGCAGTAGTTGATAAGGGAATAGGCCCTGTGAGGAGCTAAGGCAATGGAGCGGTGATTATGCTGGCCTATAGCTGCAGTAATGTGCAATGAATAATGCAGCCTACTCACTACCTAGCCCTATACTCCTTCAATCATGGCTAGCTCTCATTAGCTAACTCTCTCTCTCTCTCTCTCTCTCTCTCTCGATATATATATATATATATATATATATATATATATATATATATTATATATTTAAATGAACTGGTAATCCGACAAAGCCCTATGCCATCACCAGCTATTTACTCTCAAAAAGATATGTGAGAAGTGGTAGCAGGTAAGATATATCCACGTAATTCTAAACTTGTAGGCCACCTGTCTTTCTTACATTTTATTTTTAACTAACAAAAAAGAAGTATAGATTATATTTACAATTATATGTGACACCGCCAGGGAATATTCAATAATCATGGGCTTGAGGCTTAAATTTTACATTGCTGTCACTAAGCTCAATATTTGATGTGATTTAATCTCCTATCGTGTTATGTATCTCGAAATAAATAAATTATATTCATAGTCTACCATCGATACCCTGACAGTGCCTAAAATGAACCCAAATCGTGCCGTGGAATCCTTGATTACGTGGCCCGTGACCATATTAAACAGGATCGCCATGTCCAGGCAGAATATCCCCCGAACACCACCCTCCAGCACAAAATCACTGAGTTGTCCCACAAATAGACAAACTTCAAGGGATTTACAGAATCCCACAGGCAGACCCTTGCATGACGGCAGATCGCATGACGACTGACTGAGTCAAATGCCGTCTTGACATCCAGAACTGCGAGAGATAAGTCCCTTCTCTTCCTCCATGCATTCCGGAGCAGCGAGTCAAGCAAAAAGACATTGGTGGCAGCACCATCAACGCCCTTTACAAACCGTTTTTGCTCCGGAACATGCCGGACGATGGAGATCGGTCTAAATGCCAAGATTTTATGCAAATGCCGAACTATAACTGACGCCACAGCGATTGGCCGGTAGTCAACAGGACCAGTCGGACTGTCCGATTTAGGGATCATCGTGGCGCGCGCACGATGCTGCCCTTCAGGAACCTTCTGTACTGCTAAAATGCAGTTAACAACAGCCTCGCGCAGCACACCAGGAACTCTCCGGGGTGATAGGGGCCCAAATTCCTGAGGCATCGTCAATCCTAGGCCATGTACTCGAGGAACCGTCCATCGACTAGAACACTCTTCCATAACAGGTGTCCAGTAGGCCTCTTAATTCACCAACGTTAAGCAAGCCTCCTGCCCGGTTCTCTCCTGGGATCTCAGCCACGCCGCCCTCTTATCCTTCTTCTAAAGGTTTTGGATCTTTCCGTCATCCGCACTCCGTGAATTCACCATCGAGCGTGGCCATCCCGCCCCAAAGGTGTTCAAGGTTCCCCCGAACATTGGAACAATCCTGTTCTGGAACAAGATATTTCCCTATCCACCGACACAACGCATCAGGGACATCCTCCGCGGCTATGCACCGAAAAAGGATGCTAGCCAACTCCCCAGGCCCGTAGACAGGGTCGCCCATTGAGAACCTCTAGAAAGGGCATGAGCACGCCTCGGCCAACATTCGCCATCTCAGCGAGTGGCGGTTCATCTGACACCCCTTGTTACTACCGGGGTTGCGTAAGTCTTTCATATATAACTTTGTACTCCACTTTGGATCTAGCAAACTCTGTTTTTTAATAGTTCTATTTGGCATCCCTTCTACCAGTCGTCGATTGAGCACTCCAGTGTAGCCTACACTACTTATTCAGAGCTCTGAGAGAGCCAAAGCCAGGAGTTCCTCTGGATTCCATTTACTCATGTTTGTTTCCAGGACGATAGCCTCATAAATCTCTCTGGGGTGGGAAACTCGGGCATGTCTTACGCCCCCAGTCATAGTTGTGAACCACCTGTCGAAGTATTCGCACTTATATGATTGCCCATCATTGGTCATAGTCAGTACTATTTACCATCGCATGATAGACCCACAATCAACGTTGGGCTTCTCGTCATGATAGAGTGTTTTTCCAAAATGCCTGCGGGCAGGACTAACTGCCTGCTTACTCCCCAGCGGACACTCCCCACAATTATGCCCTTCATCGCCACAGTGGTCACACATTTAGCAGGCTTGAACATGCCCAGCGACGTGACATTTATAGCACCTTGAAATGTTCACACATTCCTCCATGCGACACCTCACCCAGTCCAAGTCCACGCCACCCTTCGCGAGTAGAGCCTTCCGCTGGTCAAGCGAGGCTTCGATTATCCAGTGAACCCATGGTTTATCCTTTTTCCCTGTTTTATACAGTGGGGTACACAATTTCTTTTACTCGTCTGTCTTACCCATGGGAATTCCGAAAATGATCAGCCTTCTTACTGGCTGGTTCATCAGCTTTCAATCCTAGATCTCTCAAAACAGGATCATCAAGAATTTTATCGGCTGCCTCAGAGACAGGTGCCGATACATCCGACTCATCGAGATGTCTCCATCCAATTGGCGGCTTATGAACTGACTAAGCCTAATAGAGCATTCCCTGGAAGCTAATCCCTGAAGATGACGGAGCTGGAAGAAAGAGCAGTTAGTATCGGGATGTGGCTCCACCCTCAATTACCCCCAGCCATTGTTACACCTCCTTATCTATCCAGCTCCAGGCACGGCCACATCAGCCTTTGTTTGCACATCCCGTTTATCATTTCCCTTTGTTTCCTCACTCTTTCCTTCTCTCTCTCTCTATCTCTCTCTCACTCTCTCTCTCTCTCTTTCTCTCTTTTTCTCTCTCCCCCTCTCCCTCTCCCTCTCCCTCTCGCCCTCGCCCTCTCCCT